>OZ014522.1:572685941-572933889 GCA_963966055.1 Lathyrus aphaca
TTGAGGCTTTGGAAGTCCACTTTTCTTGGGGAAACTCAAAACCCAAGTTCTAAGATCCATTGTTCAGGAGGAGGCTTTTGTCTGGTGAAACCTTCAATCCCTTTGACCAATTGAGAATCTTGTGACTATTAAGAGACCTCTTGAGACACATCATATTGAATATGGGAGGGAAAATTTTGGGGTACAACAGCTGCCCCTGTTCAATTTTCTGAAACCTGAGGTGTTAGATTGGCACGTACGCCATTCGTGACTTGAAGGTTGAAGGGGATTGAACACTAAAGCCCAAAAATTTGTACTCGCCGGTGTGCAGATTAACACTGTTGGTTGGTTATATTGCTTGAATGGGCTTAGAGATTCCATTCAAAGTATTCAGAGATAGGCTTGTAGATGCCATCCAAAGTACCTGTTGGTAAGAGTATCAGAAGGTGTCTATTTGTGACCTTATCTGAATATTGTTACTACACTAAGTATCAGTACTAGATATTTGTATAAATCGTCTCTAAACTGTATCTATAACATATTTGAGCTAAATATTAGCACTAGATCTTCGTGTAGATCGTCTCCGAATTATCTTTGGGGGAAATAAATGTCCTACACTGAGTATTCGTACTAGATATTCGTATAGATCATCTCTTAACTGTCTCGGGAAAATATCTTGATTGAAGTATCAGAAGTAAATCTTTGTTTTGATTATCTCTGAAAATATCCTGTACTAAGCATCAGCACTAGATCTTTGTATAGATCGTCTCTGAACTGTCTCAAGGAGAAAAGATATCTTGCACTAAGTATCAACACTAAATCTTCGTATAAATCGTCTTTGAACTATCTCAAGGACTTGGTAATATTGATCTGACTGTAAACTATCCTGAAAACAAAATATTAGTTTATGCAGGATTGTATGACATGATGTCCTTAATGTAAATGAGAATGTCGTATGCATTATGAATGCTTATGCCATGGTATGATGTAAATGAGGTATGTATGAATTATGTAGTCGAAGTATATTAGTAGCTTCGTATATCAACTTCTAGTTGGGGAAAATAAATTCCGATTTGTTGTTGAGGAATATGAAGACATCGTTCTCGTCTCGTTTCTGAATATTTGTACTTAGGACCTTCCGTTTTCCGTTCGTCGTACTTCTTATTGAAGGATTAAATTCCTGAATACCCTGAATGGGGATAAAAGAGACGGACATTCCCCTAAGGATCTCGTAGAGTCAGAAGTACGAAAGGATACTTGGAGTGTTTTGTTAGAATATATCCGTAAAGATTTCTCTGTGGGGATGAACCGGCGAAGATTCGCTGGATTCCTACCTCCAATCGTCCTTAGTAAATGCTATTATTGTATTTTATGCATTTATGGTAAACATCAATCATATTCAAAAGCATATATACATAATCAACGGACATTTTCTCTTAAGTAAAAAGGGAAAAGTAAACCTGAATTCAAAAATAGAATTGTATTTATTTAGAAAGTGGCCTATAAACAGGAAAGTTTGAACAAAGAGACGAAAATCCTAGTAAGAGGAATTTGTCGTAGAAATTTTTAAAAGAGTACAAAAACAAGGAAAAATAACTATGTGGAAGTGATCCTATTGAGTTTTGAATATACTATTGTCATTATCTTCAAGTATCTCATCCCTTGCTGTCGGAAGAGAAACAATTGGACTGACCGGCACCTGTTTGAACCTGATATAGGTAGCACAACTAGTTGAGGTTACATGGGTGATCCAACGAGACATAGTTGTACGCTTTAATCCCTAACTTTTTCCTGGACTACCTTTTCAGGTTTTCAGTCCACCGGGATACACTTTTTTCCCAAGCCGCCTTTTCAGGTTTTTGACTTGCCAGGTGTACATTTTTTTATATATATATATACCTAATCTTTGCCCGAACCCTTTTGATTAGCCAGGATTCCCTTATTTTTGCCTAGGCCAGTCAACCTAGCGGGTCTCTTTTCATGCGTATTATTTTTTGACTATGTCTGCGTTCACAAGCTGCAAGAAATCTTCACCATCCATAGTAGTAAGCATCATAACGCCTCTAGAAAATACCCTCTTGACTACAAATGGCCCTTCATAGGTGGGAGTCCATTTTCCCCTAGGATCACCATGTGGTAATATGATATGTTTGATTACCAAGTCTCCAGCCTGATATACTTGTTGCTTAACCTTCTTATTAAAGGCTTTGATCATACGCTTCTGATATATCTGACCATGACAAACAACCACAAGCCTCTTTTCATCAATCAAGTTTATCTGGTCAAGTCGAGTCTGAATCTATTCATCTTCATCTAAGTCTGCATCCTTCATAATTCTCAGAGAAGGGATATGAACTTCAATGGGTAAAACTGCCTCCATCCCATAGACAAGAGAGAATGGGGTTGCCCCGGTTGTAGTACGTATTGTGGTACGATAACCATGAAGATCAAATGGTAACATCTCATGCCAATCTTTGTATGTCACTGTCAGCTTCTGCAAGATCTTCTTAATATTCTTGTTGGCGGCTTCCACTGCGTCGTTCATCTTTGGTCAATATGGAGAAGAATTGTGATGTTTAATCTTGAATTGTATGCAGAGTTCAGTAATCATAATATTGTTCAGATTAGTACTATTATCTGTGATAATCTTTTCGGGGATGCCATACCTACATATAAGATTATGCTTGATGAACCAGGCCACAACATTCTTGGTAACAAAAGCAAACGAGGCTGCCTCTATCCACTTCGTAAATTAATCAATAGCAACAAGAATGAAGCGATGTAAGTTGGAAGCGGTAGGTTTGATTTCACGAATCATATCAATGCCCACATGGCAAAAGGCCAAAGAGAAATCAGAACATTCAATGGAACTGGAGGCACATGTACTTTTTCAGCATAGATCTGGCATTTATGACAAGTTTTGGAGTGCTGGTAGCAGTCAACTTCCATGGTAGACCAATAGTAACCTACTCTCAAAATCTTATTAGCCATTGTATTCCCACCAGAATGAGTACCAAATATTCCATCATGGATGTCTTCCATAATTTCTCTTTCTTCCTTCTTATCCACATAACGAAGCAAAGTCGAATCGTGATTGCGCTTGTATAGAATTCCATTACTCAGGAAAAACTTGGCAGAAAATCTCCTCAGAAACTTCTTGGCATTGATAGATGCCCCTTCAGGATATTCTTTAGCATCGAGATATCTTTTCACTTCATGGAACCAAGGTTTCTCTTCCACCCCTTTAGTATCAACTTCATAACAGTATGCTGGCTCATCTAATCGATCAATAGTAATTCTGGGAGCTTCATCATCCCAACTGATTTTAAACATAGATGACATGGTAGCTAATGTGTCTGCCAACTGATTCTCTTCTCGCGGAATATGTCCAAAAGTGATATCTTCAAAGTATGGAATTAAAGACAACATGTGCTTTCTGTAAGGAATGAGATTTGGATGTTTTGTGTCCTATTCACCTTTAACCTAACTAACTACCAGGGCTGAATCTCCGTACATGTTCAAGAATTGGATCATCATTTAAATGGCATCCTTGATACCCATAATACACGCTTCATATTCAGCCATATTGTTAGTACAATCGAAACAAAGTATAGCAGTAAATGGTGTATAACAACCCTCAGGAGAGATAATCACAACACAAACACCATTACCAAACGCATTAGAAGTTCCATCATAAACCATAGTCCATCGGGATCCCTGTTTAGGTTTTTCATATTGTCTAGGTTCTTTAGTAACAAGCATAATATCTTCATCCGGAAATTCAAAATTCATAGATTGGTAATCATCCACTGCTTGATGAGCCAAATGACCAGCTACCACACTTCCTTTAATTGCTTTCTGAGTAGTATATTGCATGTCATATTCCGTCAAGATCATTTACCATCTTGCTATTCGTCCGGAGAGAGCAGGTTTCTCAAATATGTACTTGATAGGATCCATCTTTGAAATTAATAAAGTGGAATGAATCAACATATATTGTCTTAGTCGGCGAGCCGCCCATGCCAAAGAGTAGCAAGTTTTCTCGAGCAGTGAGTATCTTGTTTCACAGTCGGTAAACTTTTTGCTAAGGTAATATATTTCTTGCTCTTTTCGACCAGACTCGTCATGTTGCCCTAACACACACCCCATTGAATTGTACAACACTGTTAAGTACATAATCAAGAGTCTTCCATCAACTGGTGGCATCAATATTGGAGGTTCCTGGAGGTATTTCTTGATCTCATCAAAAGCTACCTGGTATTCTTCATTCCATTACATTACTTGATCTTTCTTCAACAATTTGAAGATTGGCTCACAAGTAGCAGTTAATTGGAAAAAAAATCTTGCAATGTAATTCAGACGTCCCAAGAAACCTCTGACTTCCTTCTCAGTACTAGGAGTAGGCATATCTTGTATAGCTTTTACCTTTGCAGGGTCAACTTCAATACCTTTACCACTGATAACGAAACCCAAAAATTTACCAGATCTAACTCCAAAGGCACATTTGTTTGGATTTAATCTCAGTTTGTATTTCTTCAGCCTCTCAAACAACTTGTGCAGATGATCAAGATGTTCTTCTTCAATCTGGGATCTAGCTATCATATCATCAACATATACCTCTATCTCATGGTGAATCATATCATGGAACAAATCTACCATAGCACGCTGATATGTTGCCCCAGCGTTCTTCAAACCAAATGGCATTACCTTATAACAGAAGGTGCCCCATTGTATGACAAACATAGTCTTCTCCATATCTTCAGGTGCCATCTTAATCTAATTGTAACTAGAGAAACCATACATAAAAGAGAATACCTTGTGCTGAGCAGTGTTGTCTACTAGAATATCAATATATGGAATCGGAAAATCATCTTTGGGGCTGGCTTTGTTCAAATATCTATAATCCACGCACATGCGTACTTTACCGTCTTTCTTAGGCACCGGTACCACATTTGCAACCCATTGAGGATAGGAAGTGACAGCTAGGAACCCTGCATCAAATTGTTTCATCACCTTTGCTTTAATCTTTTCTGACATTTCAGGACGCTGGCGACGAACCTTCTGCTTTATTGGACGACAATATTCCTTCATTGGTAGACGGTGAACCACAATATTAGTATTAAGCCTTGGAATATCTTCATAAGACCAAGCAAAGATTTCCACATAATCAAGTAGCATCTGAATCAACCTGTTTTTAACACTGTCTTCTAATTCATCTCCTATCTTGACCTCTTTCATGTCTTTCTCAGTTCCCAAATTCAGAACTTCAATTGGTTCTTCATGCGGCTGTATAACTTTCTCTTATTGTTGTAGTAACCTAGCAAGTTCTACAGGCACTTCACAATCTTCCTCATTTCCATCATTGGCTTGATAGATCGGATTCTTTAAGTCATAATTGGAAATAGCAGAACTGTTATCAATAGGATCCATAGTGGATGAGGATCTGCATTTTAGTGACATAGGCGTGTGTAAGAACACATAGCTTTTGATAAAGGAAAAAAATGAGCGCAATATTTACGAAAGCAAAAACATCCATTGATTTTATTGAATGAAAATATGCAAATGAAAAATGACATCCCTAACAAGCATACCATGGTGCCCCGGGAAAGGCACAAGGCTAAAAAGTTTTTAATTGTTCAAAATTACAAAATAAAAAACAAGAAAAACAAAAATAACATTTACTCCTGATTAAAGGAGATAGGAATAACGTCTTCAGCCTTCCAATTATTGAGCCCACTGCCAATGGTAAGAAAGATCCAATTGTCCAGGTTGTAATCTTCATCAGAATCTTCCTCAGTATTGACTTGATCCTTCTGAACTCCCTTGTTGGTGATACGAATAACACGAGCACGACGAACAACCTTCTGAGATTCTATAGTAAAATCCAAACCAAACTTGTCAGACTTGTAAGGAATGTCAGGAAGCTGACCCCAAATAGTACCACCACCTTATTCAACTACAACTCTAGCATCCTTCAGAGAGGCCATTGTATGAGGTACTCTAGTAGTAGCAGGAATTGGTTTAGCAGCAGGGATAGGCTCAGCAGCAGGAACAATATGAGGAACCACTTCAAATGTTTGGCAAGGAGTCTCAACAAATTCACCCTCCATCTCAACATACTTGAAAGTGTTTACATGATTAACCATATACTCTTTTTCACCATAAATAGTGACAATCTTGCTTTTAACTGGATATTTCAGCTTCTGGTGTAAAGTGGAAGTCACAATACCTGCCCCATGTATCTAAGGACGCCCAAGTAAGCAGGAATATAAAGGACGAATATCCATCACATAGAAGGTAGTATCAAAGACTTAAGAACCCACTTTGATTGGGAGGTCAACTTCTATGTGCACCATTCTTCTTAAACCATCAAAGGCTTTCACCACCACATTATTGAGTCTTAGCATAATATCTTCAAAGTTGAGTTTGTCCATAACATCCTTCGGTAACACATTTAATAAAGAACCATTATCCACCAAAACATGAGACAGAGTAGTGCCCTTACACTCAATGGAGATATACAGAAATCTGTTGTGGTTTCTTTTGGAAGGAGTTAGATCAACATCAGAAAAGACTAAGCCATTATCAATTGTCAAGTTAGCAACACAATTTTCAAATTGATCCACGGAGATTTCATGTGGTACATGAGCAGACTTCAGGAACTTTACTAAAGCCTTAGCATGGGCTTCAAAACACAACAAAAGAGACATCATAGAGATTTTAGAGGGATTATGCCCCAATTGTTCAACAATATTGTAATCACTCTTGCGGATGATCTTCAATACTTCATCCATCTTCTTAGAGATGTCTTCAGTAGCTGGTGTTTCAGCTTGAACAGGCTCAATCAATGATATTTTTCCCCGACCTTCAGTACTTGGCCCAGGGTTGTAGATATGAACTAGAGAAGCAGTAGTCTTTGAAGTGTCTTATGGAGAGAAAATTCTTCCACTCCTAGTAACCTTACTAGTCCCAACAATATTATCGATATCAGGATTAGTATCTGTAGCAGGTATATCAGTTATAGGCTCTTTCTAGATACCATGGATATAAACATCAGAACCATAATTCCAAAGGATAGCCTTGTCAGAAGAATATAGAATTGGACTAGGAGTAGTAATAATCAGGGGAACCACCTTTGGCTTAACAGTAATCTTCACAGGACCTTTAGAAGTAATCCTCATAGGACCTTTAAAAGTGATCTTCACAGGAGTATTAGTAACCACAGACATATCTTTAAGCTTCAGACTTTGAGATAAGCCTTTACATAAGCTCTCTACAGAAGGGATCTTCTCAAACAGTATAGTATGGTTGTTCATTAAACGCTGAATACCTTCTTTCAACTTCCAACAATCATTGGGTTGAGAGGCACAGTAAAAACAGTCTTCATTGCAACCTGTAAATAAACCGGCTTGCTGCATCTTCTTCTTGATAATGGACAGACGAGTAGTCAAATCAGTCACCGAAGAAACATAAGAACTATCATCAACAACATTAACAGTCTTCTCATGTTTGGGCACAGGAGCAGTAATCACATCAAGAGTCTCAGGAGGATCAAACTCAATTTCTCCAGCATTAATCATATCCTGAATCTTATTCTTCAATGCCCAATAGTTATTAGTATCATGACCTGGGCAGTTGGAGTGATATGCACACCTTGCATTGGGATTATAACGAGGAGAGGTAGTATTCGGATTCTAAGGAGGATCCCTCAAGGTAACCAAATCTCCTTTCAACATGTGTTGCAGAGCCTGAGCCAACAACATATTGATCTTTATAAATTTTCTCCTAGGTGTACTTTGCTTAGGCTAACTATTTTGTTGTTGATCTTGTTGTGTAGGTGTAAGATTAGAGATTAGAACTGCTCCCACATATTGGTTATTCCTACTACGACCTTGTAGGCCATACATAACATTATATTCTTTATTTCCATTAGAGGGCTTCTTGGTGGTACTTGAAAAGGAAACCATTTGTAACTTACCACTTCATATTCCATTCTCCACATGTTCTCCAATCATTATCATCTCAGTGAAACCAGATGACGAACTTCCAATGAGATGAATGTAGAAAGAACCAGTTAGTGTACTCATAAACATGTCAACCAATTCATTGTCAGTTAAATGAGGTTGGACCCTGCTTGCAAGATCTCTCCACTTCTGGGCATACACCTTGAAACTTTCTTTAGAACCCATAGACATTATTTGGAGTTGTATGCGAGTTGGTGCTAAATCAGAGTTATATTGATATTGCCTATAGAAGGCCTCAGCAAGATCATTCCAAGTACGAATATTGGTACTCTCAAGTTGATAGTACCATTCCAATTAAGCTCCAGATAAACTCTCTTGAAAAAAATGAATCCACAACTTCCTGTCAGCAGTATGTGGCTGGATCCTTCAGACATAAGATCTCAAATGCAGCTTGGGACATGACACACCATCATATACCACAAAAATAGGAACCTTGAAACCAATAGGGATGACAACTCCAAAAATCAAACTCAAATCTTCAAAATCCAACCCATAAGTCTTCTGCAATTCCATAACATTCACACGGTCCTCCAGTAACTTATATTTCTCATCACCAGTTGAATCATGGTAATAATTCTCCTCTTTTGCAGATAGTACCACATAGACTTTCTTCTTCTTTTGCAGAATCTTTATCTCCAGGGTTTTCAACCTCATCATCTGTCTTGATCGGAGCTCTGAACCTTCTACCCAGATTGATGAAGCCAACTGGTTTTTTGGTCTTCTTCTTTTTCTTGGCCATGAGTGCCTTCAGCTCTTCTTGTCCCTTGGACAAGTTCAGGATCATCTCTTGGAATTGGGTATTCTGAGCTTGAAGATCTTTGACAGACTGTTCGAGAGTCATTTCTGCTGAAATAAATAGCGAGAAGATGAGAAAGTTGTTGTGGAAACCTGTCATGCAATGATATGGTATGTAAAAGCATATGCAATGTTTTCAAGGACCGCAGGATTTAAATTTGTTAATACAAACAAAAACAAAAACTCTTATTAGTAGGTTTGAAATAATATTGCCCCTTGGGCTTACAGATTAAAGAAAACAAAACTTATAAAGAAAATAAAACATCTGAAATTTAAGTCTCCTATGGACGCTTCCTCTTGGTGTTGAGATATGTGTTGAGATTCCTCTCCTTGTGAAGTTGCTTTGTTAGCTTCAACACTCTTTCTTGGCTAACCCTGAATTGAGCTTCAAAGGTATCTCTTTTCTCCTTCAGTTGGATCCATGACTTCTGCAGCTCTTCCAAATCAGTAGGAATATTAGGATGAAGAATGGTATAAGGAACATCCCATTCAACAATAGGCTCAATAGTCACCGGTAGAACAACAGGATATGGCATCATAAGAGTTTGAGCACGAGACCGTACCCATTTGAGGTAAGGTTACATATGAATATAGTACTTTGGTTCCAGAGCCTTGCTATCAACCTTGTTCACCTTACTCCAAGCTCGTATAATGAAACACAATACCTTGAATAAGCATGTCATATGGACCATTACTCCGAGCATAACCAAACCGACATAGTTCCAAAGAAGGATTATAAGTAATGCCCCCTCTGATGCCAAGGAGTGGCACATTAGGGAACTCTCCACAACGGTCAATGATAGTGACATTTTCCATCGATCGGGAACACCAGTGAATATTTGAATAAGAGAGTGACATTATCCTTTTAGACCACCTTAAACCTTGTTCATTCTTCATCACAAATCGAGGAAGGTGTGAAATAAACCACCTTGATAGTAGAGGTATGCAACACATTAGAGTTCCTCGCGCTTTCATAGTACGAGTGTGGAGAGAGTGCAAGATATCCTCAAGCAAGGTAGGCACCAGATTGTGAGTCAGAAATAGGTTGATAGCGTGTACATCTATGAAATGGTCGGGATTAGGGAACAATACTAAACCATAAATTAACAAGGCTAAGATTTCCTCAAAATCATCGTAACTCATAGCATCCAAGAACACCTGAGCTTTCTCTATCAATACTTTAGCAAGAATACCCTTAACTCCGATTTTTCTTTCTAGGACAATGTCTGATTTCTTCAAATGTAGGACTGCAGCAATGACTTCAGGTTTAGGCTCTTTCTCTAAGCCTGTGAACGTTTTCTGATCAAGGATAGGCACACCAAGTAATTTGGAGAATTCTTCCATTGTAGGCACCAGCTGATAATCGGGAAATGTGAAGCAATGATGTTTAGGATCAAAGAACTGGAACATGAAACTCATCATATCTTCATCAAATCTTGAGGTAACCAAGTCAAATAGATAACTATGCTTCTTGATGAATTGGGAGCTTTCAGGAAGTTTTGAGACCAAATCCTTAAGCCTGGAAGGTATCTCTACAAAGTTGATCTGGATAGTGTTCCTACGAGTGGAAGCCATAACCTGCAACAAAGAACAAAGATAAATCTTTTAGTCCTTGAAATGGTTAGTGATAATGATATGCTTGTGATGTCATGATGTTATGATGTTATGTTCAATCACAAACAAGTGGCACACACAAGCAAGTCACACAATAACCCTAGGTTTAGAGGCTTGCATGAGGTTTAAAGGAAAGCACCCTTCCCCTGAAGTTTAGTTGGTTCATCATGTCCTAACAAAAGTAACTGGGTTCTAAGGGATCTCAATATCACTGATCCTTCTCAAGGGTTGTCGTTCAGTAGGCAACTGACTTGCCAACCAAAATCCCCCAAGATTAGAATCTCAATGAGCGTAGCATCGAGTATCAACCAACTTTAGACTTCACCAAAGACGGCAATCTCACTACTTTCTAAAGGCCAAGATGGGTCAATTAAGGTTCTAAATGGTAGTTAGTGTTAATGACAACATACGGCAGGCTCATATTATCCTCAACTTACTTAAGGAACATAAGCACCAACTAAGAAGTCACACTAACTGTAGCCACCAGATCAACCATATCGGTATACGCCATACATTTTCCTTGGTCTATTGCAACTTACCTAAGGTACACTAGATCCGGGTTAGGATCTTTCACACAGTAACCCCATAATAATCCCTTAAAGATAAAGTAAACAAATCAAACAAGTAAGTGATCTTAATTCCTAAGGTAACCCCTCTTTTACTAAGTACTCCCCAATAGAGTTGTCAGTTCTATAATCACGGTGGGAGAACTGACTTGGTGTTTTTGTTTGACAAAAAAAATGTTGCCGATAGCAAGAGTCGCCACCGACTTTTATTTTATACAATATGAAAGGTTAAAAAAGAACATGAAAGACCTTTTAAAAAAATTTGAGTTCAGTGGGTAGGTTATACAAAGGGAATGTGTTAACACCCTTTGTATCCATGGTGATCCATGGGCTCTTAGTTACTTAGCTCACTTGTTTGTTTAAAATGTGTGAAGTGTGTGTTTAGAAATTTCCATAAGTCTTTGTAATGATCCTCGTATCGATGTATACAAAGTCTTGAGTTTTTGGTTTTTTTTTTTTAAATTGAGGTGTGAAAAAAGAGTTTTTGGAAAATATGAGCAAGTAACTAAGAACTATCTACCCTAGACTGGTCTTTCATGTTTCTTTATTTCCTTTCAAGGGTAAAATTGTCCTTAATATTAATGAGTAAATAGTTATTTACCTTGGATTTATTAAGGGACAGGCATAGGGTCATCGTATGGTCAACGAAGGTAACTTGTAGGGGCGTCTTTAGCAATTTGTAGGGACTATCATCCTTTGTTCGTAGAGACAAGATCATTATTTCGTAGGTAACTTCGAAGGAAATTTGATCTTTATAACTTTGAAGGAACTTGATGATTTTCGTTTGGAGGGACTTTGCTTTTAAGACACCCCCTATTTTCGAGGGACTTGACCATTTGTTTAAGGCAACCAAGAGGGGAACCCTAGGAAGTACAAATGGAGATCATAGAACGATCGACTTACGTGTGTGTGTTATTTTCAGATAATTATCTTGAGAATTTATTTTCTAGGTCCAATTTTGTTCAGTTAATTCTTTTCACGCCCTAAGTTACTACCCACGCAGTTAATATAAAAATAAGGGCAGAAATTAAATGGCAGAAAGTAAATGATTCCTACACTATTACATGAATTCGGGGCAGTTACATAATAATCGGACAAAAATTTAAACCTAATTATTACAAAGACGAAGCAATTACATAATAATAATGAAAAATAAATGAATAACATAAAAATAAATAAATGACTTTAATTTAGAGTAGAATAAAGTAAAATAAAAAAAAGTTTGAAAATTAAGTTAAAAAAAAATTAGGGTTAGGGTTTGAGAAAAAGTTTTAGGGTTTAATGAAGATTTTTAGGGTTAAATTAGGGTAAAGATTAAGGCTAAATTAAAAAACTAAATTACATTAATCAATTTTTTATATAAAAAATAAATTATGTGGAAAAAAAAGAAAAAAAATATTAATCATTATTTTAAAAAATGTTTTGTTTTTATGAAAAAGGTTAAAAGAAAGAAATTTAGGTTAAGGGTTAATCATGGTTAAAAGGATAAATTAATTAGAAAATATGTTAATTAGGGAAATTGAAAGAAAAATGAGGAAAAAAGAAAGGTTTTTGCCCAAAATGTTGTGGGTGGGAGTTTAAACTCACGCCCTTTGACCTCCCAGCCTTCAGCCTAAACCACTGGGCTATGCGCGCCCTTGTGAATAAACCTCAAACACAATTATTATATAATGAAACTAAAAATAATAGCAAGTTAGAAAAAAATGTCAAAAGCTGGGTTCGAACCAACGCCCTATTACTCATGCACGACTCCCTTTACCACTAGACCAACGCGCTGGTTGTGTCTTCTAACTTAAACAAATACATAATAAAAAGTACCAAATATTCAAATTACATATTCGCGCCAACCAACCTTCATCTTCTTCCTCTAACTTATGTCTTTTAGCTACGGTTTTCCTACCAATTAGCTACGGAAAAAATCGTAGCTAATTAACCTGCAATTTTCAAAACCTGCAAAATACGCAAGATTAGATCAAATTAAAAACATCACATGATTCCTCATATCTCATATAGTCCAAATATGTTATTAAAAATCATTTAAATGGTCTAAATCATAAAACCGCAAATTCATGGTCAAAACCCTAACAATGGTGTCGCACGAATTCGGTCATGAAACTTTGAAACAATAACCTAGAAATCATCTATACAATCATTCAAACAAGAAAACATGATTAAAATCCGTTAGTTATGCATTAATAGTTATAATCAAAAAATCAAAAAATCAAGAACAAATAGGATTTTGTTAGGGCAATAGGTCATGAATTTGATGATGATGAGGAGGAGGATAGGTTGTGAGAACCTCCAAGAATGAGTTACCACCTTCAAATTGTTTGGAAAAGGGCTTAAATCCTTGAAACTGAATTGCAAATTTGCTTGGTTTTTTGAAGTTTTAAAGTGCACCCTTGGTCCAAAATTTTCGTCCCCAATCCTTGTATTGTTCTTATGTCTTTATAGTGAAGCAATTTAGGTCAAAGAATGGGCCTTAGTGATGGATTTAAGGGTTACTTGAATGTGAAGAAATTAATTATCCATAATTGTCAAAAGAATCAAATTAAATCATACTAAATTGGTCTTGTACGAATTTGGAGGACTTCAATCACTTTGAATACCATATATTTGATACCAAAATAAATTTCAAATCAAATCTTTGACTTTTTATAATTTATTTTAATTAAAAATGATTTTAAATGATTAAAATAATAAATAATAAATAATAAATAATAAAAATCAGAAAATATGGTCATTGGGTCGTGAATGGACTTGTCTTTGAGTTTGGATTGAAATATTGTAGGTCCATTTGGAAAGAATTGGAGTTATGGCCCTTTTTACTTCATACACCTCTTGAAAATTGCCTAACTTCAACAATGCATAACTTCCTCAATTTTGAACCCATGAAGGTGTTCTAGGACTTTTTATAAATCTTAGAGTGTCATATAATCAACCTTTTTGGTCCTATATCCATATCATTTACCATTTTTAAATTATGAGCTTTGGAAAAAGTTGACTTTTTGTTGACTTTCAAAAAGACCCATAATGTCTTAGCTCATATCTTTTAAACGAAGCATTTTAGGACTTGGCTTGTGACACACAAAGTTATAGATAATTTGATTTCCTTCAGAATGAGATTTGGATGGGGAATTTTTGATGAAGTATGTGAAAGTCATGGCTGGTCAAAGTTTAGTTGACTTTTCCTGCACAAAACCCTAATTTAACAACTTCTGATTCTTATGATTCTGAGGTTTCCTTGATGAATCATGATCAACCCTTGATCAAATGATGAATTTTACCTCATAATCTTGATGTTGACCAAAAATCTTGAAGTTTGACTTTGTGTTGACCACAATTGACTTTTTGACCAATTTAACTGATTTTTGGGTATCTGAGCATCTGATTGGCCAAACTTGTTGGGAAGCTTTAAAACTTGTCATGATGATTCTTTAATGTATGTGGGACGTTATTAAGTCCACTTTAGGATTTGGAAGTCTACTTTGCTTGGGGAAACTCAAAACCCTAGTTCTAATATCCATTGTTCAGAAGGAGGCTTTGTCTGGTGAATCCTTCAATCCCTTTGACCAATTGAGAATCTTGTAACTATTAAGAGACATCTTGAGACACATCATCTTGAATATGGGAAGTCAAATTTTGGGGTACAACACAAACCATGGACTTTGGGTCTCTTGACACAAAGTTTTCTGGTTGCACCATATATATTGTATCTTCAATGTTTCCATTTAGAAACGCAATCTTTACATCCATCTGATGCAACTCTAAATCAAAATGAGCTACCAATTCCATCATGAGCCTAAGAGATTCCTTCAAAGAAATTGGAGAGAAAGTCTCTTTATAATCAATTCTTTCCTTTTGAGTAAAGCCTTTTGCGACAAGACGAGCTTTATATCTCTCAATTTTACCCTTTGAATCCCTTTTGATTTTAAATATCCATTTACAACCAATGGGTTTCTTTCCTTAAGGTAATTTAATGAGATCCCAAACATCATTGTCAGCCATCGACTTCATCTCATCCTTCATAGCATCAAGCCACTTAAGAGAGTTTGAACTTCACATAGCTTGACTAAAGTTAATAGGATCTTCCTCAGTAAAACCAATGTCATCCTCGCGTTCCTGAAGAGATACAACATAATCATCTGAAATTGCACTCTTCCTCTCTCTAGTGGATCTTCTTAATGGTGGCTCTTGAGGTTGTTGAGTTTGAACTATAGGTGGTGCTTGAGGAAGAAACTCAATATTGTCTTTTTCATAAGGGATGTTAGGAATAACATCGTTGTTTATTTCAGGATCTGTTTCTGGAACAAAGATAGGTACAAAGATTTTATCATTGTGAGTAACAATTTCTTCCTCAAAGACAACACTCTTTATGCTTCCTTCCCCTCCAAACTCTACATCCTCAAGGAATCTTGCATTTCCCGTTTCAAATATTTTTCTAGTGATGGGATTGTAAAACTTATACTCGTAAGAGCGTTCAACATATCTAATAAACTAACAGCTAACTGTCTTTGCATCCAACTTACCTTTATAAGTTCTATAAGGCCTCGTTTCAGCTGGACATCCCCAAATGTACAGGTGTCTAATGTTGGGCTTTTTCCCAGTCCAAAGCTCACAAGGGGTCTTAGCTACTACATTACTAGGTACTCTATTAAGGATATAAATTGCGGTCTTTAATGCTTCTCCTTAAAATGACTCTGGTAGAGAAGAATGACTAATCATACTTCTTAGCATATCCTTAAGAGTCTGGTTTCGTTGTTCTGCAACTCCATTCATGTTAAGTTTTCCCGGCATTGTGTATTGCGGAATAATTCCACACTTATCAAGGAAAAATGCGAAGGGCCCTGGACGTTGCTCCACTGATCCATCATACCTACCATAATATTCACCACCACGGTCAGATTTGACAGCTTTTATTTTCTTTCCAAGTTGAAGTTCGACTTCAGCTTTGAATGACTTGAACACGTCCAAAGATTTAGATTTCTCATGAATCAGATAGAGGTATCCATACCTCGAGTAGTCATCTATGAACGTAGTAAAATATTGTTGTCCATTCCAAGAACCTGTAAAGAAAGGACCACATATATCAATATGAATTAGTTATAAGACATCCTTAGCTCTTTCAACATGGAAATTCCTCTTGTTTGTCAGCTTACCCTGAATGCAAACTTGAAAGTCCGACAAATCAAGGGATCTAAGAATACTGTCTGACATAAGCCTTTGAATTCTTTGTTTGGATATGTGTCATAATCGCTTATGCCACAAAGTGGCAGAATTCTCGTTTAATTTTCGTTGTTACCATGCGACTCTATTTGCAATATTTTGTTATAAGGATCTTCAATATCAAGCATATAAAGATTATCATTCAAAGAACCGTAATCAACAACATTTGAATCATATGAGAGGCTAAATTTATTATTTCCAAATGAACAAGTATAACCTGATTTTTCCAAAATAGAAATAGAAAACCGGTCTTTAATGATAATCTAAAAGTCCCTATAGCCTCTACTGCAACTTTATTGCCATCGGCCACATAGATGAATCTTTCAACATCACTTGGAGGACGACTACACATGCAACCTTGCATGGACATACTAATGTGAGTAGTAGCACCAGAATCTACCCACCAGGTATCCTTAGGTACAAAAACTAAATTAATTTTAGAACAAACAAAAGTGAGAAAATTACCCTTCTTTTCACTTATAAAATTTCCCGCAGTCTAATCATTTTTAGCAAAGAATTGCTCCACAGTTTCGAGGAACTTCTTAGAACTTTCACTCCCAGCAATCGAGCCCCTAATCATTTCAGGTATGGATCTTTTTATCATCATAAGGCACATTCGGTTAGATCGGTCCCATTTTTCTATTTTAGTTTCATTTGGGTTCTCAGTGGTGGCGGTGGGACGCTCCTCCCTCAAAGATAAGTCTAAATCCATGCATCCAAGAACGATCTCCATAGATTTTTTCCATGACTTAAAGTTCATCACACTCAGCATAGGGATAAAGTTAATCTGAGACACAAAGTTTGGAGTGGTAGCAGTAGTAACTGGATCCATTGAAAAGAACAACAAACATACAATGGCATTAGTAGGCATGTCAAATAACCATATAGACATGCACAATATTCTTTATATGTAAATTAATAAGACCTAGACAAGATACCAAAAAACACCTTCAATTCCCAATCTTTGATTGTAAGAATTCATTGTAAGCGGTACTCTCGTGTAACGATCAAACATTAGTAATAAGTTATGTTAGATAATGGATGTCTTTGACATCAATCATTAGCCACATGGATAAACTTGATAATTACTACATATTTAACATCACAGGTATGCAAATTTTCGGCAAAACCGTGTCTTCCTTTTGGCAGACCATAACAGTTCGCATGAAAAATTACACACTACATCTTTTGTAATTTTAATTGAATCAAATTTAAATAACAAAGGTTACTTTTGCAACTTATTGTTTCAACTAATCCAATCAAAATTACTAGACAATTTTAATTTAATAAATTAAATGGGAAGGTCTTTAAAATTCACATAAACATTACCTTCAAATGTATTGTTAAAAAATTGTATGTTTACCTGACTGTGTTATTGTCATATTCATACCGGTATAATAAATCGATCGTACTCGAAGGGTGTTAAAAAAAACAATAAAACTCAAGAGGGAAAAAATCTTAATAAAAAAAAACTAAAATTTTCTCACATAAAAAAATCAGATACTATTACTAATACGACATTGAATACAAGTACTGACAATTGAGAGAATTGATGAATGAAACACACACGAAACTGGATTCTATATTAACATAAACACACATAATAAATATTTTATATATTCTCAAACCAAAACAAAACAATAGGAGATTGATGCTAAAGATACTGTTACAAAATCTGTAACGTCAAAAAAAAAACTAAAACATACATTCCAATTTAGATTCATATGAAGTGGAAGATCAAAATTTATTAATTATAAAATCTCATGTTTCAATGTTTCTTTTTTTTATTAGCAATATTAAATCAATTAATTGAAGCAGATCGAAAAAAATTTGTTACTTCATGATACATTTGCGGCATTGAATAGTAAGTACCTTGATAATTGATATTTGAACTCTTACCATAAAAAAAAATTCATCCAAATAATTAATCATAAATAAAACTCATAAAGCTATTATTTTAGTATTGTTATGGTACTGTTAGTTTAAACAGATTTTATGTCAACACTTACTTTTATGGTATGATACCATTTGTTAGAATTAGATTAATCAATATTAATCGAAACATACATGCTCAATAAATTATAATATATAATTTAGGCGCGGAATTCAAGCATGTATAAAATAATAAGAACGATAAATTGAATTTAAGGAATACCTGGATCCATTGAGAAATTCCCCTTTAGGCGGTAATCCTGAAAACTGAAGTTGATGACTTTTGTAGTTCTTCCTCAACCGGTACTCTGTATGCCTTGAATTCTCTTCAGATGGGGAGAAAATATAATTTTCTTGTGTACGGCATATTGGGGACCATAGCCTACATATAGTGTGATGGACAATTAGGGTTCCCATTATTCCCAAATGTGTCATCCCGACATCCACTCATATTTGAACCCATAACAATTATTTAATTAATTAATTAATTAAATAATTCCTAAATAAAATCTAAATAGTCTTTTAACCTTATTTGATCACATAATTTATTCAATGCACTTTATTTGATAAAATAGCTAATATAATTAAATAAATATATTTGGTCACATAATTATTTAAATATTAATATATTACTAAATTATTTAAATATTCCAACATTTGTTACTAAGAAAAGTAAGGAAGCATTCTCAAGTGAGTCAGAGTATGATGTTGAACATAATGTTCAGGATTGCATGCCTCTAGTAAAGAAGCAAGATGCAGCTAGGAAACAAATTTCTGCTTCTCTTAGTGCCTTTTCTGCTCTTGGTGATTAAATGTGTTATGTTGTAGATTTACTTACTTTTGGTTGATTACTCTTAATGCATAGTTGTTTGGTATGTTATATTATGGCTAAAAGGGGGAGAAGTAAGTAGTATTAGTAGTGTTCTTTGGTCGTTTCCTTGAGGGGGAGAGATTCTGCTACTAAGGGGAAGATATTTATTTTAATTATTTGATGTAGAAGAAGATCTTTGTGAAAAAGTTGTCATGTTTTTGCTGCTAACCTGATGTGAGCCTTTGATTTGGAGGAAGGGTTATTTGGTTAGTTTTAGCCAAAATATGCCAAAAGGGGAGATTGTTAGTTCTGCTGTCGTGGGTGTTGATATTAATTTTGGTAAAACTAACCTGACAGCAACATGTTGGACAAAATATTCTGACATGTTGAAGAACAAGTTCTACAATAGGTTTAACAAGTTGTCAGATAAAAGTCTTGATATGGCTGATCAGACATCAGTACATATGTGGTTATAATACTTGACAGAGGCTGAGCCAAATGCTGAAACATCTTCAACTGTTATGACTCTATTGTTTTTTTGCAATATCAGAGCAGATGTCTTAACATCTGTCTGTCAGTTCTGGGCAACTTTGCAGAAAGATGTGTTTTGATTCTGGAAGTTTTTTAGCAGGTGTTTGTTTTTGTGATTAGTCTGATTGGTGGCGAAAATCAAGGAGGAATTTTATGATTAACAAAAGTTGTTCTGTTTCATATATTTGAAGATATTTTCATATCTTTTAGGTTATTATTTTTGGAAAGATCTGATGTTTCCATTCTTGTGCTTTTTGGTTTTAGAATATTTGAAGATCAATCAGTTTTTAATGAAGATCAATTATGACTTCTTTCATTGCTCATATTCATGAAGATCCTTCTCTACTTAAAGTGGGGAAGCCCTAATTGAAAAGGACAAAAATTAGAGATTGAGAAAGTTGTGCATTCTGAGTTAGGGTTTTTTTTTTGAGTTGTAATTTTGTCCATTCTAAGCTTTTAAGCATGAGTGTTTGTTCTTAATTGAAGCTTTTAAGCAAGATCAAGTTATTTATCTTGGAATAATGTTCTTCTATTTTCTTGTAAGGATTTGTTTGATTATCAAAGTGTGTGATTAAGGGGGAGTGAGAGGGGGTTCTCTTATCTAAGGGTTCTTAGATAGAAATTACATTGGGTAGTGATTAAGTGAGAAATGTAAATTGGGATTGTTTAACTTTAAATTGATACTACTAATAGTGGATTTACTTAATGGCTTGGTATCCCCTAGAGTAGGTGAGTTTTCACCAAACTGGGTTAACAATTCCTGGTGTTCTTACTGTTGTACTTTATTCTGTTTTTCCTTGTTAATGTTCAGATACTAATGTCGTGACATTGCCTTCAACATCACATATCTGCTATACCAATATTTCAAATAGGAATCTGAAGGAAATGTATGGAAATGTGTTGTTAGCTTTTGTTTTGTGTAACATGAAGCTTTTGAAGAAAGAAGAGTTGTAGATTCAAGGGTACCTTTTTCTTTCAGGTGTACAAATCCTGATTATATTGAGGATTATCTTGTCATCACCAAGATGGATAATCCTGATGTAATCAAGAACTTTATTGAAAATTCTTTCAAGGAAAGTAAAGTAATCAGACTCAATGACATTCCTGACAAACCTATTGAAGCATTTAAGGCTTCAAATAAGAGGAAGCGTGTGGCTTCAGATGTATAGAAATCCTCTAAAAATAAATCTTCTCATTAGAAGAATATTGATAAGGAAATTGAGGAGGTCATTGCATCTACTGAGTTGATTCCCTTAAATAATAGGAGTGGAAGGTCTCCTAATAAGGTTGTTTTTGTCCTTGACATATCATAAGCACCTAAAAGGAAGAAAATATTGAGGAAAATGGTTGAGTTGGAAGAGGAAGAAGAGGATGTTGGTGCATCCTTGATTAGGAAGAAGAATAATATATATGTCTTTATTCAGAAGGATACAATTGGGGTTAACTTAAAGTGTGATCAAATTTAACATTTGTAATGTTGGATCAGACTTTGAAGTCTTTATAATTCACTGAGGTTGGGAATCAAGAGGAAACTATTGTAGGTGGGCTGGAATCTAATGAGGTTCAACTTATAGAAGTTATGGCTAGTTTGAAGTTTGATGTGTTAGAAACGCTTGATGTTCCCAAAGAATATTCAAAAGTTATGGATACATTAGAAGCCCTAAATACTGGTGGAACATGTATCAATTTGAATATATTATCTAAATATGTTTTTGATTACTCCACCCAAAATAGAAAATCACCAACCCCCTCACCAATTCCCTCAACTATTCATTATCTCATACACCTTTCCCTAACCATTGTTGAACCCATGGGATATCAAAATCAGTTAGCTATTGAAACTATATGTGATCAACCATTACCCATTAATACTATGATTAGACCACCCATATATATTTCTAGTAGTAAAACTTCTTCATCAAGTTTTGAATGAGTACATGATGAAGCAAGTTTGATTTCTAGTTTTAACCTAAAGTCCTTTGACCCTAAACTTGTCACTATCAACCTTATCTCAGCCATTCCCATTAGAACCTTTTCTCTTCAAGACCAACCTTCTAACTAAGAATGATTTTCTTCTGAAGTTGAACATAAAAACTTTTTCCAACCAAATTTCACCTCTCCACCTAGAACATCTCAATCATCATTTATACCCTGACCTCAACCTTCACCTCCTGCATCCCCTCAAAGGGACCCTACCCATATTCAAAGTCAACCTCAGGTTAAAGTTATATCTGAATTACATATTAAAATTGAATAAATGGCTAAGGATCTATCTTTAGTTTAGTTTGCGTCTAACCTTAATTTTGAGTCTGAATAGATCCCCTTTGATTGCCTCCACCCTGAAATTTCCTTAAATCTACCTGTCCATTCTGTAAACACCCCAAATTTTCCCTCACTTATTTCACACCATGACTTGTGATCTTTCATCTTTGCATAAGTTTAAGCATATCATCTCATATTGCATATTTGTTTCATCTGCATAGTTCAAGTTCATCTGCATCTAGGGTTTGTGATCTGAGCAATCCAAGGATCCATCTGAGCCACTCCAAAGGCTTCCAATCATTCCAAGAGGGTCCATGTATGTTCAATAATCATAATATATCCCTCAAAGATCAAGGAAGTCAAGAAATCACAAGAACTTGGAAAGCATGGAAGCAGAGCTAGGGTTTCATTGCACAAATGACCTGAAATTAGGGTTTTGGTTTCAGAGACCATAACTCCAAATTTTTTGGTCATTATTGTTTCTAATGGTCTCAATATATTATAAGTATCATGCGTACCAAGTTTGATGAAGAAATTCATTGTGGAAGTCATCTGTTCACTAGGTAACTTCTTGAGCAAGTCAAAGCAAAATCAGGGCATTTGAGGCCCCCAACAATGGAACCAAAGTGGATTTTTCATCAAATTGAAGTCATATGATCTTTATTTGATCATTTAAGTGCTTGGAAGTTCACAAAATTGAAGAAAATTGAGCTAAACCAAAAGTTGTCAAAAATGGAAATGACTTGTAATGGAAACTTTCTATTTTGGGAAAGTTTTTCAACTTCCTCTTTCTCAACCAAAAATGCTTCAAATGAAAAATTGTTGGGCATGAAAGTTGTATATTGGATCATTACATTTTCAAAAAGTACAAGAACAAGTTCTAATTCATTATAGAACTCAAGTTATGATCTTTCAAAGTTGGCAAAAATCCTATAATTTTCAAGAATACACAAAAGAGGGATTTTTGCAAAACCACTTGCCAAGCCATTTTGTGACCTCTAATACACTTCTATGCATCATACAAACATAATGCATTGCCTAAAAATAATAATTGCCCAAAGAATCATGCCATTTCACGTCTTGCACATCAAGAAATTCAAAAGGGACCAAAACTCTTCAAATTTGCAAAAGGGCACAAAACCTCTCCTAAACTCGCGGAATCACCACAAAACCAATTCCATGGCTCTCCTTGATCTTTGATGAGCCAGGACAAGCCAAAAGCCAGCTGCAACATGAGCCCATACCTCAAGTACAAGTTATGTTGACATTTTGGCAACTTGCCCATACCAATCACCATAGTCCATAACAACTCCTCTGACCTATCAAACATTGTTATGTGGACAAAATGCAGCTCATAACACAACACGCACAAGCCTAACACTTCAGAATCATCAAGCTCTCAAAAATCATCCCAAAAGCAAAAGCTTTCGAAACACTCTGCTCACACACTCAAACTCCAAACTTTTTTCATCAATCAACTCAGCAACACAAGAGGATCATTTCCCACCCTTCATTGCAGCCTAAAACCAAACAAAACGGAAACACGATTTCTGGCCAGTTGAAGTGCAATCACACAATCCAGCCATTATAAACTCCTTCCAAGCATCAAAGCTTCATCAGGAGGTCAAGAGGAGTGGTTTTGCACAAGAGAGGAGGTCCAAAAGCTCAAAACTGAGAAAGCTCAAGCTCAGGTAACCTCTTCAAACTTTTTTCCAGAAATGCAATTTTAAGTTCTTAGATTGTTCTTTATGGTTTACTGATCACCATGATATATTTATTTTTGAAAATGGTTGCGAAATGAGCATGTACTGACTATCTGAAAGTTTCACCATTTTTGAGTTCTTCTTGGAATCTTGAGTTTCAGCCATGAGAAATTAGTTTTGAGGTGGATTCATGTTTAGGGAGAGAAGAGGAGTTGATCTGGAGCTTTAGAGCTCCAGAAATGGCCTAGGAAAGAAGTTGGGTTGAAGGTCTCGCCGGAGAAGACGACCAGAAGTCTTCTCCGGCCACCTGAAAGTAATTAGGGTTAATGATGTGTTTAGGGCTAAGTTTGAATTTGGGTCGTAGGATGTGGATTAAGGTTAAGTAGTGGATGGCTCAGATTAACTCATTAAGTTTTAAATGTGATTAATTAATTATTTAATTGGGTTTTAGTCAGTTTGAATTATGGCCGTTGAGATGCGCGCGTGGTCTTCCCTCCACCCCCAGGTTTAAATCTGATCCATTGGATCAGTTGACTTTCTTTTATTCATATTTTTAATTCATTTTATTGCATTTATTTTGTACAATTTATTTAAAATACTTAAAAAATCCCAAAAATATTTTTCTTCTGTATTTTGATTTCAAATATTTTTCTCCACCCAAAAACATTTTATTTTTATTTTTTACATAAAAAAAACCATTTTAAAAATATTTTAATGTTTATTTTAATTAATTAATGGAAATTAATTAATTAAAATATCATTTAGGTTTCTGAAAATTCCAAAAAAAATTCATATTGCATCTTAGGACATTTAGAAACATTGTCAAACCATTCATACAAATTTCTTTTTGGTTTTGATTCAACTTTGACATTTTTCTTGAATTTAGGGTTCATAAAAATCCCATTTTTGAACCCTAACTTCAAGAATTATTTTCTGCCTAACCATGAAGGGTTTGACATTGTTTCTTTTTGCATTGTTCTTCATATGACATGTAGTATCTAGCATATTTGTGTCATAAATTTATCTTGCATTTTCATTTGATTTGCATTTTCCCTCTCATGTTGCCTTAAAACCCTAGATAACTTAGCAAAATCACAACTTTCTTTAGGTTAAGAGTTAGACCTCCTCCTTTGGGGTATGATATCATATGGGGTTAGGGTTCCTTTGAGTTCATTTGCAATTTTTTATCTTATGATGTGCTTCTGTTTTTGACATTTGCATCTCATGTTGCTTTAAAACCCTAATTTCTCATGTTCATTTGCATTCATCTTGCATATGCATCCATACATGAACTTGCCATGACATTTCTTGCATTAATATGGAATCTAAGACATCTTAGGACATGTTATAATCATGCTTGATCATTTCTTCATCCATTTGCCATGATATGCATTCATTTCATTCCATGAACTTTCATGTGCTTTCAAACTTCAAAGCATGCATCCTTTGCATTCCATCTCTTGTATGAACATTCATAACACTTGACATGCCTTTGCATCATCCCATAGCATCATTTGCATCATGTATTTGCTTTTGGTTTTGGTTTTACCTTTGCATATGTTTCATTTTCATTTCATTCCTTTATGCTAATCTTTTCAGGTGGTAAGTAACTTGAGAAGTGAATTTGCCTTCACTTCTCATTTCTCTTCATCTTTTTATTATGCATCATTGCTGAATTTTTCTTTGCTTTAGAGGGAGCTTGCTCACTCATGTTCATCTCTCACTTTCTTTCTCCAAGTTACTTATCTTCTTCAGTGAAGTAAGTAACTTGTTTCTTCTGCTTCTCCTCCTTTCATTTGCTTCTTCCATTGGTGGCTTCTCTGAAGATCTCTTTTAAGCCTCACAAACCATAGGAACATCCAAGCATGACAATAATTAGGGTTTGATTAGTCCCCCTTTAGCTTTTACCTTTGTGTATTCTTTGTGTCTCTCTTCTCATCTCATCATTAGAGACTAAACCTTTAAGGTTTTAAGACTTTGTGATTAGGGTTATGCCTGCATCCTTCTCTTAGGATGGAGTGTATAACTTTAATCCTAAGTGTTAAATCCTTAATTTGTTTAAACCTCTTAATCAATCCATCTTAATAATCACTAAGACAATAGCTTGTAACTTGGGCCTTGCATTAGGGTTCTAATTCTTCCTTTATTGGTTAAGAAAGACTAACCCTAGTGTTAATGGACAAGTCCCCCTCAAGTTGTCTTACAAATCATAAAACTCACTTCTTAATCTTACCCTTAATTAAAATCCACTTTAATAAAGGCTTGTTTTGTCATGAGGTTAATCCCTAATCATGGATTAAGTTGAGGTATCTTCCTCAGCTTAAGTGTGCTCATCTATTATCCTTCTATTAGGATGGTGTAATGGGTTCACTAATCCTTGATTATGGCTTAAATGCATTACTTAACACTAAACAAAAACTCAAAAAACATCTAAATAATCACAAGTAGGTTAATGATATTAATCCTACATCATCATGGTAATTAAGTTTGAGGTGTTTACCTCATCCTTAAGGTATTCTCATTATCCCTAATCAAAGGGAAGATATGATGAGTTTACTAACCCTTGGTTTAGGCTTAAGCTCATTAACTTATGACAAACACAAAAAGCAATAAAAGATTGATAACACAAAAACAAACAATAATCGTCTCCTTCGGGATTATTTTCTCATCACTCTCATTCACAAACGAGAACTTGCTTCTTCCGTCTAATGCAAGACAGTTAGCACTCGAGCCAGACGAGTCATACACTTGAGCATAGACAAGCAAGCAGTTCACAGTCAATTTACCTTTCAGTCTCTTTGAGTCAAACTACGATGTTCTGACTTCCTCATTGCACGAGAGGATACGTAGGCATAACTTAACTGTTATTGAACAAAAGTCTCTGTGTCTTTCCCCTCTTTCAGCATTCTTTTAAGCCTCATTCCTGAGCACCTCACTTCACTTTCTTGCACTGACACTTGTACATTCTTTTCCAGCTTTTGCACACAGATATCACAGACACTACCCCTTTAAACACAAACTTTCAAGCGTGGATCCCGTCGAGTACGACGGACAATCTGGGTGCTAATACCTTCTCAGGTTGTAACCAACCCCCTTTCTCAGTTTCTCTGGTTCGCAACCGTCTTATCCATCTTTTCTTAGGTTTATGCAGCATTACCTTTCCTTCGGGATAAAAATGCCTAGTTGGCGACTCTATTCATTTCATCTTCATTTCTCCTTTCACCGACCGTTCGCGCTTGTACCGGGATGCAAATCTTTGGGTGCGACAGCTTGGCGACTCTGTTGGGGAACCTTATATTGCAACCAGGGCTTCTGGTTCTTTTAGTGGGTTCCTCCTAGCGCTTGTTTGAATTGTGTTTACGGGGGTGTTATGTGCTATTGGTACTTGTTTATTTGCTTTATTTATTGCTTTATGTACAACTTTATTTACTGCTTTCTTTTACAGTTTTATGCATTTCATACTGTCATTATCATGTGTTGGATCTGTGTTTTCCTTGGTGGGTGGGGTTCATTGAGTGATTAAGGTCCTATACATGGGACCTGAGTGACACATAGGATAGAGTGGCTTCATATTCTTTCCCATTCCATTTCGGTCTGGTGTGGGAATATGAAACACAGTTCAGACATGGGTTTCTTCTTGAGAACTCTGTGCTACAGATTTCCTGTTGTACTAGGGCTATCTGGGAAGCCTGCTAAGTCTGGATGACCTTTTTATGACCTTCAGCATCTGAGGTGAATTAGAGGAGGATCCTTTATGGTTATTGTAAACATTGTACCTCCGGGTTAGAAGTGTTTACACTTCTCATAACTGATCCAAGTCTGAGGATCCTTGTTCTAGAACAATACATGTGAGGGGGTTGGGATGTTTACAGGTTTGCAGGAACCCTTGGCCACATCATACCCTGTTACTAGTTTTTTTGTTAAGAATGCATCACTTTGGATAGTTCTTGTGATTACCCTGGACTTGTGACTCTTTATTTGAGTCCCCCACCTGGTTACTGGATTTCTAAGCCTCCATTCGGACTTATGAACATACATGGACTTTTACCAAGGCAGATAAACAGATCCAGCACTTGATCACAAACCCTTTGCATATCATTTGCATACATCATTTTTGCATCATTTAACATTTTCTTATTTGTTTTACAGGGTATCCATCTTATCATCTTTGGTTTGGTTTTGACCCCTTCTGCTGCTTAGACTCCTTCAGTTATCTTCTCCAGCACCTTCATCAGTTTGTCAATGATTCTCCTCCAGTTGTCTTCATCAGAGACCCATCTCCAGCATCTCATTCAGCGACCTTCATCAGCAGTTGCTCTCAGCTCCTTCACCAGCACCCATGGACACTTCAAGAAAGAGAAACATCACTTACCACTTCTTTGAGCCCAGCCTGACTGGCATCAGGAAAATCCAGTCCCTCATTACTCCTGATCAGATCCCACTATTCAGAGAGCATTATGGAGGCATATTGGATATGGTCATGGATTTAGATGCATCTCAGAGGAGCATGATCCATACTTTCTTGTAGTTCTATGATCCTCCACTCAGATGTTTCACATTCCCTGATTTTCAGATGGGACCTTTGCTAGAAGAATTCTCCATGTTGTTAGGAGTTCCTATCAGGAGGGGAATTCCTTTCAACCTTGAGATGGTTGCTCCCAGAAATGAAGACATAGCCAGGGCATTGCATTTGGAGTTTGCCCTCATTGATCAGAACATGACAACCAAGGCTGGAGTTCCAGGCCTCCACCAAGACTTCTTGATCTCCTAGGCTACCCTGCATGCTGCAATAGGAGAATGGAAGCCTGTCAGTGCACTTTTAGCCCTCAGTATATATGGGGTTATCTTGTTTGCAGATGAGCCCAAGTTTGTGAGCAAGAATGCCATTCACGTATTCTTATTGAGGAACCCAGTTCCTACCTTGCTTGGAGACTTCTACTACTCAGTACACCAGAGGAATGAGAAGCAGAGAGGAAGACTGGTCAGATCCTGTGCTCCTCTTTATTACTCTTGGCTGCTAAGACACTTGCCAAAATCAGATACCTTCTTGAACCCCCATCAGCAGAAGAACTGGGCTAAGAGATTCATTGCCTTGACATCAGATGACATCAGATGGTGCACCCAGAGCACCAAAGGCAAGGACATCATTACTAGCTGTGGGCAGTATCCTAATGTGCCTTTGATAGGAGTGAAAGGTTGCATCAACTACAACCCTTTACTGTTTAAAAGACAATTGGGATATGCCTTGGTTCACCCTCCCAGAGGACAAGATTTTGTTGAAACTCTCTACTGTGAAATCCAACCCAATTCTGCTGTTGTCAGACAAGCTACCTGGGCTTGGGATAACATTCAGACCAAGGGAACAACCATCCTTGGCAAGTGCAACAACATTGCTTCAGCACAATATTCTGATTGTTCTCGTACCAGAGCTCAGATCACCCGGATGCCATTCACTTTAGAAGATGTACCTGGACCTTCTACAGTACAACCTGCAGCTACTGTCAGCCTGGAAGAGTTTAAAAAGCTGAAAGAGAGGAACACTCAGCTAGCTGAAGCCTTAAAGAAGACTCTTTGGGAGAGAAATGACAGCCGTCTGGATAATGAGAGATTGGAAAGGCTCAGGGTTGAGCATTTAACTAAGATTGAGAAAACGGATGTCTACATCAGGAAGGCTAGGGCAGGGGAGTTAGTACTGAAGAATGCTTGCAAGGAAGCAAAGACTCAGAAGCCTAAGGCAGAGCACTATTTAGAGGAGAGCCAGGCTAGGTGGATCAGAATCACTGAAGCCCGTGCACAGGAAGACCAAAGGACTTAGGCTAAGATAGAGCAGTTGGAGGCTAGTGAGAAGAAGCACCAGGAGGCTTTGTTAGCAGCTTAGAGAGAGATATCTGAATTGAAACTCCGTGCGGGATTGAAGAGGTCAAAGGATCAGGATAAGCATAAGAAGCTAACCAGTGCCATTGCTACCAGGAACCTCCTCATCAGAACTATTACAGAGCACCCAGTGGGTCCAATGACTAAGGCCCTCCTGAAGGAAGTCAGAGAGGATGAGTTTGGATTAGATGTTTGACTATTTTACTTGTACTTTTCTTTGGTTGTACTTTTGATTTTGCTGTTGTATTTTGACCCACCATGGGAATGTTATTTGTAATCAAACTATGTATTTTCACTCTTTGTAATATATCAGTTTGTATTATTTTTGGTGGGCTTTATCTATCTCTACAACGTCATCAGTATTTCCTCGAGGTCTGGAAAGGTCAAAACCAAAGAACCAAACCGGATACCCTTAGAAGACAAATAGGCATCCTGCATTGCATACTAACATTTTCTTTGTTTTGTAGATTTTTTTGTTTCATTGTTGTTTCTCACTTTGTTGTGGTTTCAGGAAGCATTGCTCGCAGAAGAGTGTTCCCTGTCAATAGAACACACCGGTACCCGACAAGAAACAACCTTCCGGGACTCCAGATGGATCAAGTTCAGCAAGACTTGAATGAAGTAAGGACCCAAATGGCAAATGAAAGGGTTGAGATGAGGAATCAGATGACCCAATTCATGACTGTAATGACTGGCTTAGCTCAGAGCCAGGAAAGACTAAGGGAGTTGGTTGAAAGACAAACTCCTGAAGAACACCATCCAGGTACAGGAGGTACCAGTAACAATGATCACGTGCAACCTCGCACTGATCCACCAGAGTTTGGGCCTCATCTAAACCCAGAAGTTAATGCCATAAGGAATACTCAGGGTAACACTGCTGGAGGTAGGATCTTGCAAGAGGATCCTCAAGAAGAGCAGTTTACAGTTGTTGGGGTTGGGGATGAAGTTTACAACCGTAGGCTGGATGAAATTGCAGAGAAATTGAGGTCTCTTGAGTCCTAGAATTCTCTAGGGTTTGATGTCATGGACATGGGACTGGTGAAAGGGGTGAGAATTCCTCACAAGTTCAAACCCCCGTGTTTTGAAAGGTATAATGGCACATCCTGCCCACGCACCCACCTTCAATCATTCCTGGGAAGGTTAAAAGCATACACCATGGACGAAAAGATGTGGATGTTTTACTTCGAGGATAGTCTAACAAGGGCATCCCGAGAATGGTATTCCCATTTGACTAGAGCCATAGTGAGGAGCTGGAAAGACTTGGCTGAAGCTTTTATCCTTCAGTATCAGTATAACTTGGACATGGCCCCAAACAGGACCCTTCTAATGGGAATGTCTCAATCCTCCCGTGAAAGCTTCAGGGAATATGCCCAAAGGTGGAGGCAACTTGCTGCTGTAGTTCAACCACCCATGTCTGAAAGAGAGATGGCAGACATGTTCATGAATACTCTTCAAGGAACCTACATTGACAGATTGGCTGCATTTTCTTCTACCAGCTTTGCAGATGTGGTGATAGCTGGGGAAAGAATAGAGAGCCTATTGAAGATGGGGAAGATCTCCGATAACGGTGCCAGTTCAAGCAGTACAAGAAAACCATTTGCTGGGCCCCGTAGATTTGGTGAGACAAACTCTATGCACATGGGAAGAGGGAGACCCCAATACTTGCCCAGGACAGTTGCTGTTGTTACTATCCCTGCCCCACCTCCTCAGTATACTCAACAACCGCAACACTTTCTACAACAACAACAATTTCCGCAACAGAGATCATACAACAACAACAATCAACAACAACGCCCGTTTCAACAACGACCATCTCAGGTCAACCGGGTGATTGACCCCATTCCTATGCCATATGCTACCCTACTGCCACAATTCCTAAAGCTCAATCTGGTTGAGTTGAGGACATTGGCTCCACCTGATCCTCAAAACCTTCCAAGAAACTACGATGTTAATGCTAGGTGTGCTTTTCATTCCAACGCACCTGGTCACTCTACGGAAAAATGCAGAGCTCTGCATATGAAGGTTCAGGATCTAGTAGATTCAAAAGCCCTGAACTTTGCACCTCCTCCCAATGTAATGAAGAATCATATGCCAAGCCATAGTGGGCCAATGATTAATGCTGTAGAGGATGGTTCACCCACGAGTTTAATAGAAGACATTGCATGCATTCAGATGCCTCTGGCAGAGGTTAAAGCCCATCTTTTAAAGTGCCAAGTGTTTCCAGGTTGTGAGGCATGTTTCGAATCATGCAAACTTTCTGAGAATGGGTGTGCCAGCTTGAGGAAAGGCATCAATGATTTGATTAAAGAAGGCATTCTGCAAATTACATCCACAACTTCTACAACACCAGCAACCCTTTTGACAACAACAAGTGAGTCTTCTACAAATGCAACAACCATTGTTCCAACCGATTCAGCTACAACTTCAGCAATCATTCCATCTGTCACTTCGACACACAATAATTCATTTGCACCAGCTACTACAACTTCAACAACCAACAATGATGTTTCCACTGTCACAATCTATTATGACTCAGCAACGGTCCCGAATTCCAGCAACTTTCAGCAAAATCAACAATAGTCTCAACAAAGCTTCAACTCATCTCTACCAATATCCACCAGAGGTCCTGTTACAATTTTCTATGATCCACAGACCGTCGTAGTCCCAACAACAGTTGCAGTAAGCCCATTCACTATCACGGTGCTCGGGCTGATCCCATATGACAAAGACAGTGCTATACCGTGGCATTATGGTGCTGATCTATACTGCAACGGAGAGAAAGTCCTTCTTGATTCTCCAGTTCTCACTCCCCAAGTGGATAATGTTGGGGGAGGCGGAGGCTTCACCCGAAGCGGACGTCTTTTCGCTTCACAAGTCCCTAGAACCAACACTGAGGCAGAGGCTGTTGCCAGAGCCAAGGGGAAGAGTGTGATACCCGAAGAATCTGCACCGAAAGAAACTCATAAGTCATCCTTCGATCAAGACGTGGATGAGTTTATGAGAATTATTAAAAGAAGTAACTATAAAGTTGTGGACCAGATCCACCTGACTCCTTCAAAGATCTCAATCCTATCACTGATGTTGTGTTCCGAAGCCCATTGAGATGCACTCCTCAAAGTTCTGCACGCTGCCTACGTGCCAGAAGAGATCACTGTAAATCAGCTGGAAATAGTAGTATCAAATGTCAATACTAGCCACGGGCTAGGTTTTACTGATGCTGATTTGACAACAGAAGGACGTCTCCACAACAAAGCCTTGCATATAACCTTGGAGTGCAAAGGAGCTGTCTTATCTCATGTGCTTGTAGACACTGGGTCCTCACTCAATGTCTTACCCAAGAAGGCCCTTGTCAAGCTAGAGTATGATAGGATAGCTCTCCGGCCAAGTAACCTTGTGGTTCGGGCTTTTGATGGCTCCAAGAGATCTGTTCTTGGGGAGGTGGAATTGCCAGTGATAATCGGTCCACAAGTCTTTAAGACTATTTTCTATGTGATGGACATACAGCCGGAATACAGTTGTTTGCTAGGTCGACCCTGGATTCACGCCGCAGGCGCAGTAACATCGACCCTTCACCAGAAACTGAAGTATGAATAGGAAGGACAGATTATCACCATCTGTGGTGAGGAAGACATATTTGTTAGCCATCTGGCTACGTACAAATATATTGAGATGGATGGTGAAATCCATGAGACAATGAGCCAAGGGTTCGAGGCCCTGAATGTCAATGAGGCTACTGAAGTATTTGCTGCATCCCAGGAAGACAGGATGGGTACTTCAATTGTTTCTTATTAGCAAGCCCGAAAGGTTGTTGAAGAAGGTACTGCTCAAGGATGGGGCAAGCTGCTTCCAGTGGAAAAGAAGGAAGATAGATTCAGTTTGGGTTACAGACCATTCCAACAAGATCAATTAGAGGCTGCCAAGGGGCCCAAATTCATCAGTGGGGGGATGCTCACCCCAGATGCTGTTAACAACCTGGAAGACGAGGTGGAAAGCGACCACAACCTGGAGAGCTAGATACGTCCAAGGATCTCGGGGAACCAAGTCCTTAACTGGTCTTCCCAGGAAATTATAAGGGTTACTCCTGCAGAGTAATTATTATTTCCTGTATTTTTTAGCATGCATCAAGTCCTGCATCTTGCCCAAGGTGTCAGGACTCATTTTGTAATAGGGCCATATTGTAATTTTGTGCAAATGGATTAATCAATGAATATCAGACATCTTTTGAAAACGAGTCTCTTTTTCGCTCACTGTCTTTTCATTTTTCATTTTTGTACAAAACAATAAAATGGCAATGTTTTCAAAATAAATAACTTCATTTTCACTTTTTCTAAACAAGATTAAAACTGATCACTAAAACGAACCAATCTCAACCCTTGCAGAGATTATCCTCCAGATCGCACCGACAACAACACCACTATGACCTTGTATGACTTCGACAATCCGATTAATCAAGCTGATGAAGGGGTTGAAGAAGACTATGAGTTACCTGAAGAGTTAGCCAGGTTGTTGAGGCAAGAAGAGAAAGTGATCACTCCTCATCAGGAGGAGGTTGAAACAGTTAATCTTGGTACCGAAGAAGACTTAAAAGAAGTGAAGATCGGGGCCGGTCTGCAAGATTCAGTGAAGGAACAACTTATTGACATGCTTCGAGAGTACGTTGACGTCTATGCTTGGTCCTATCAAGATATGCCAGGTCTGGATACTGACATTGTTATGCACAAGCTGCCTTTGAAAGAAGATTGTCCTCCAGTAAAGCAGAAGCTACGCCGTACTCGTCTGGATATGGCAATGAAGATTAAAGAAGAGGTACAAAAACAGTGGGATGTCGGATTCCTTGCTGTAACTAGTTACCCGCCGAGGGTCGCTAATATTGTACCAGTGCCTAAGAAGGATGGCAAAGTAAGGATGTGTGTGGATTATCGGGATCTGAACAGAGCTAGCCCAAAGGATGACTTCCCATTACCTCACATTGATGTATTGGTCGACAACACAGCTCAGTTCTCGGTGTTCTCTTTCATGGATGGATTTTCCGGGTATAATCAGATCAGGATGTCACCCGAAGATATGGAGAAAACAACCTTCATCACACCTTGGGGCACATTTTGTTACAAGATAATGCCTTTTGGATTTAAGAATGCCGATGCAACCTATCAACGGGCTATGGTAACGTTATTCCACGACATGATCCACAAAGAGATTGAATGCTACGTGGATGATATGATTGCCAAGTCCCTCACTGAAGAAGATCATCTGGTAAATCTATTGAAGTTGTTCAAGCGTCTGAGAAAGTACTAGCTGAAGCTAAACCCCAACAAGTGCACATTCGGGGTACGTTCCGGTAAACTGCTGGGATTCATTGTAAGTGAAAAAGGAATTGAAGTTGATCTTGACAAAGTCAAAGCCAATCAGGAGATGCCTGCACCTAAGACTGAAAAAGAAGTCTGGGGGTTCTTGGGTAGATTGAACTACATTCCGCGGTTCATATCTCATCTTATTGCAACCTGTGAGCCCCTGCTCAAATTGTTAAGAAAGGAACAAACAGTCAGGTGGAACGAAGATTTTCAGAAAGCTTTTGACAAAATCAAGGAGTACCTCCAAGAACCTCCAATCCTTATGCCTCCATTTGAAGGAAGACCTCTAATAATGTAACTGACAGTATTAGAAGGATCAATGGGGTGTGTGTTGGGCCAGCATGACGAGTCTGGTCGAAAAGAGTATGCAATATACTACCTGAGCAAAAAGTTTACCGATTGTGAACAACGTTATTCACTGCTCGAGAAAACTTGTTGTGCTTTAGCGTGGGCTGCTCGCCGACTAAGACAGTATATGTTGACTCACACTACTTTATTGATTTCAAAGATGGACCCCGTCAAGTACATATTTGAGAAGCCAGCACGTACCGGAAGGGTTGCAAGATGGCAAATGATTCTGACAGAGTATGACATTCAGTACACATCTCAAAAGGTCATCAAAGGCAGTGTACTGTCTGACTATCTGGCTGAGCAACCCATTGATGATTATCAGCCCATGAGATTCGATTTCCCTGATGAATACATCATGTTCCTGAAAGCAAAAGATCATGAAGAGCCTGTTCATACTGAAGGGCCTGACCCGAAAGAATAGTGGACAATGATGTTTGATGGGGCTGTTAATATGAATGGTCGAGGAGTTAGTGCAGTGCTCATTACACCTAAAGGAGTTCATATGCCTTTCTCGGTGAAACTCACCTTTGCATGCACTAATAACGAAGCTGAATACGAAGCCTGTATCATGGGTCTTGAGGAAGCTATTGACCTCAGGATCAAGACTTTAATTGTATTCGAGGATTCAGCCTTGGTAATCAATCAAACCAACGGAAATTGGTACACTCACCAAGAGCATCTAATTCCATACCGTGACTATACGGGGAGATTATTGACTTTCTTCACAACAGCCAAACTTGAGTATATCCCTCGAGATAAAAATCAGTTCGCAGATGCTTTGGCTACCATTTCCTCCATGATCAAGGCTGCCAATTAAGTGCCTCGGATTTCGGTATCCAGACTTGACCGACCAGCATACGTATTCTCCGTGGACATTGCTAAAGATGACAAGCCTTGGTTCCATGATATCAAAAGCTTCTTAGTGGATCAAACATACCCATCTGGGGTATCATCCAATGATAAGAAGACATTAATAAAGTTGGCCGGTAGTTTCTTCCTTAAAGCTGATGGTTCCTTGTACAAGCGAAACTTTGATATGGTTCTTCTCAGATGTGTTGATAAGAAAGAAGCAGACTTGCTGATGCACGAGGTGCATGAAGGATCTTTCGGTACCTATGTCGGAGGACATGCAATGGCTAAGAAATTGTTAAGATCAGGTTACTACTGGATCACAATGGATGCAGACTGTTGTGCCTATGCCAGAAAGTGCCATAAATTCCAGATTTATGCAGACAAGGTGCATGTGCCCCCAAATCCTTTGAATGTGATGTCTTCACCTTAGCCATTTGCCATGTGGGGCATTGACATGATTGGAAAGATCGAACTGACTGCTTCAAATGGCCACAGATTCATCCTGGTAGCCATTGATTACTTCACCAAATGGGTTGAATCAACTTCATATGCCAACGTCACCAGACAAGTGGCAGCCAGATTCCTGAAGAGAGACATCATCTGTCGATATGGAGTACCCGAGCGAATCATTACTGATAATGGTTCTAATTTGAATAACAAAATGATGGCAGAACTGTGTCGGGACTTCAAAATCCAACATCACAACTCTTCTCCTTATAGGCCAAAGATGAATGGCGCTGAAATGCTAACATACAAATATTGGCATGAAATGCTACCATTTGCCTTGCATGGGTACCGGACCTCAATCAGAACATCCACTGGGGCAACACCATATCAGCTTGTGTATGGTATGGAGGCAGTCCTACCTGTTGAAGTTGAATTACCCTCCTTACGGGTACTGATGGATGTAAAGTTGAATAAAGCAGAATGGGTCCGATCTCGGTACAATCAACTGAATCTGATCGAAGAAAAGAGATTAGCTGCAATTTGTCATGGGAAGTTATACCAGAAGAGAATGAAGAAAGCCTTCGATCGGAAATTCAGGCTTCGGGAATACCAAGTAGGAGATCTTGTGCTGAGAAGACTCATTCCTCCTCATACAGACCACAGGGGCAAGTGGACTCCGAATTACGATGGTCCATTCATAGTAAAGAAAGTTTTCTCGGTTGGAGCACCGATGCTCACTACTATGGATGGTGAAGATTTCTTATCCCCTGTGAATTCAGATGCAGTTAAAAAATACTTCGCATAAAAAGACCCGCTGGACATAAAAACAGAATGTAAGTCCAGGCAAAAATAGGGCATCCCGGCGAGTCAAAAACAGAATAAAAGACTCGGGCAAAAATAAGGGGGAAATTAAAAAAATGTACACCCGCTAAGTTGAAAAGCCGCATTGGACAACTCAGGCAAAAATGGGTATCTCGGTGGATTGAAAACCCGAAAGGGTGATCCACGCAAAATCAGGGAATAAGCGAACAATTGCATTTTGAATTCGTCTGTATCACTCATAGCATGACAAGCTTCGAAAGATTAAAGCATCAGTCAGAATCAACCTTCTCCAGAAAGCAAGATGAGAAGAATGTCAAGGTCATACAGGTCAGGGCAAAGGAAGCTCAATGGAGCGTCATCAACATTGCCAGCACTTTTACTTTTTCAATTTGTAACAATCTCCTCATTCCAGGGGATTTGTTTCTTTGACTGTATTTGCCAATTCAGGGCACCCAGATCAATAAAATCAGATTTTCAGTCACACTTTGTTTTGTACATTTTTTGTTTCATTTGCAAAATGTCCAATATCCATGATATAATATTTGCGTAAAACAGATGTGCCTTTCTAATTGAATGCTTGCAGGAAATGTACTTACTCTCAGGAATATCTAACTCCTATGATGGAATCCGATAAGGGATACCTCGGGATACTCGTGCGTTTCTTTGTCTTAACAGGTTGCAGGTATTCAAACATGGGGTATGCCAAGCATCAATTCCCCAACACATCTTCTCCAAGCAGCATCCGAAATGCTTTTCCCCCAACAGAGTTGTCAAAGCATCCTCATCCTCAGCCGGGATCCCCACAGAAGTTTCTAGGAAGATCTTTCAATGATATTTCCTCTCCCAAACAGAGCTACAGGTCTTCCAAAGGCAAGGGAACCATCTCCCCGCAGAGTTCCAGCTTCTCCCCAGAAGAGCAATGCCTGAAATTCTCACAACAAAGTGACAAAAGCTTCTTCCTCCCCAGCTGAGTTTTCTCATTACAAAGATAGGTCTATTAGTGATCTATTTCCCCAAGAGGAGTTATATATCTTATCAGATCTACCAATGATCTTCCCCAGCTGGGATGTTCCTCCAAGCAGATCAGCCAGAGATCTTCACAACAGCGGGATCCGAGTTCCAGATCGGTTTTCTTTTTGCATAATCATAACATTCAAATCATTTTCCCCACAGAGCATAGAATTCCGTCTAATACGGAGCATTACGGCAAAAATCAAACATTTGCATGATCACAAGTCAGGTTCGAACCAGTCACCTGTAAATACCAACATTACCTCATCAGCAATATACAAAACAAATCCATTGCAAATAAAAGCCAAAGCGTCCCCTTTGCACTGTCCAACAAATGCATGTTCATATATACTCTTCCGAAACTCGTCCGTGTCATATTATCCCCCTGCAGATATAAGCCACAAACATCCTCGTTGAATACAGAAACCTATATACACTCTCTTGACACCCGTCTGTGTCACCACTCCAGCATGGTTGCCTAAACACTTGTTGTAAACCAAGTACTTGTTTATAATATACTCTCATCGACACCCGTCCGTGTCATCCTATCCCCAAAAGTTGCCAGAATACCCTTTTACACTCATAAGTTCATAACTTATACACTTTCTCTTCTGACACTCGTTCGTGTCACACATTTTCCCAGCAAGTTGAACACTCATCTATGTCTTTGTCCTACCTCACAATACTTACTCATACTTATACAGATACTCGTCCATATCTTATATACACACTTATTCCCCATAGATTCGACACTCGTCCGTGTTCTTTGTTAACTAGTTGGTACTCGTCCGTATCATCATCTCTGAACACGCGTCAGCGTTTGTTTCTACCGATACTCGTCCGTATCGCGGTCCTAAGGATGCTCGTCCGCATCTTTAATCTATACGCAGTGTCAAACACTTATACCTTTTTATTCTGGAAAACGTAAACACTCGTCCGTGTTTACCATTCCCCGACAGAACAACTTTTCTTCTATCCGACATTCGTCCTATGTTGTGATACTTTCGGCAGCCGTACCCTGCCAGGTGATCGTCCTTCACCTTTGGATGACCGTCCATCATCCTTTCCCCAACGAAGTCTCCATTATTGGAACCCTTTTCTATCTGACATTCGTCCTATGTTGTGATATTTAGCAGTCGTCCCCTTCTAGGTGATCGTCCTTCACCTTTTGATGATCGTCCTTCATCATTTTTATCCGTTGGCCGTCCCCATCGTTGATCTTGTTATCCGACATTCGTCCTATGTCGTGATAAACCCTGAGAGCAGTTGTACCCTGCTAGGTGATCGTCCTTCACCTCTTGATGATCGTCCTTCATCATGCTTATCCGATGGCCGCCCCCATCGTCGACCTTTTTCTATCCGACATTCGTCCTATGTCGTGATAAAGAGCAGCCGTCCCCTGCTAGGTGATCGTCCTTCACCTCTGATGATCGTCCCTCATCATTATTTCATTTATTCTTTGAACCGATGGCCGTCCCCGTCGTTGTTTACCTTATTCTTTATTGATAAGTTGGTTCACCTTGGTTGTTTAGAAGAGTGGCAGGCATGAGGGTATCAGTTAAAGGTTGTTGGCCAACGCCAGCCCCAGTCTGCTGAAAAAGAAAAGAGTCAAGTCAAGGTGGTAAGAATAGTTTAAGAAAGGAAATAAAATACTAAGCAAATTAACCGATTCTCTTTACCACCAGGGCTAGAATTGGCACTCTCAGAAGCGCCAGCAGGCTTCCCCATATGGGTGGCAGGATTAGTTTCGACACCACCCTCAGTAGGCGTCTTTTTTACAATTTTGGCCATCTTAGAAGAAGATTGGCCAGCAGCATTAGGAGGCTGTATAGCCTTCATTTTCTTCCTAAGGTCTTGTTCCTTAGGAGACTCATCTTCGTCGCCAGCGATGGGGGTGGAAGCTTTTTTACCTTTCTTCAGGGGCGTCGAAGGCTTGGTAGTTGTCTGAAAAGATAACTAAATATAAAAAGGTGAATATGCAGGAGTTACACAACTCAGGAATTTCGCATACCTTATTGCCTTCATTGTTCTCCTTTATTACCACTCCATTGGGGGCAGTGGACTTCTTGGAAATTGCTGAAAATAACAAAATAAATGATAAGAGTCATTAATGGATCAACTATCAAGAAGTTAGTATAATCCTCAAACCTTCAAATATGTCAGTTTCGACATGGACGTATTCGATCCCTATGTGAAGGTATCCTTTGAAACTGTCCAACGTGTGCTTAGTCGAAACCACCCTTTGGGCTTTCAGATGAGACTGTTGTTGAAGGATCTTTATTGAATCCCCACAGATGAACCAACCAGGAAAATCAGTTGGAAGAAGTCTAGGGAATTTTGGAGGAAATAGTTGAAAATTCACCTCATACCGCCTCTCACGAGGAACGTTGGAAGGGATTTTCAATTTATCCATCTTTTGCAAAAACAATTCCTTCAAAGTGACAACAGCCTCATGAAGGGTTCGACTGAGATCATCTGGTCGATAGACAGTTTCAAAGTATTTTTGAAAAGCTTGTATCTCCTGGATGTGAGCAGACTTACATTTTTTGACCTTCTCCTGCACATTCACAAAAGCCAGGTCAAGGAGGGCAGCAAATTCATTGGCAGTGAGAAAGTTCTCAATGTAATTTGGCGCCACCAATTATTGAAAGGATGGGTGCACTGTATCGACAGTCGAAAGAAGACCGAAGATAAAACTACCTTCTGGTATGCCCATTTGGCAAGGATCTGGTCAACTCCGACTTCGTCGAACAGGTTGTTGGGAAATATGACTTGGCCTTTTTTAGTGTAAATCCATCTAGGGAAACTCTGACCTAACCCAAATTTCCTGGAGATCAAATTAGGTTGATAAGCAATGAGGGTTGTATCAGGTTTTCCTCAATTTAGCTTGTAAACAAAGAACCTAGGAATTAAAAAGGCTTCCCAGATTGAAATAGAGTCCAAATGCAGCTTCCTTGTGAGGGAGTTGGGGAAATCCCTAGTAAACCATCTAGGCCCACACTTCCTTTCCATAAAGGAGCCATGGATGGTGTAAAGTCACACTGAAGGGCAAACATCATCAAGAAGCTGGAGAAAGCCTCTTTCAAATTCACGCCTTCGTCACTAGGCGTAAGCTTCGCCAGTCGAATACCTTCTGTGCTCCTGAGCCTTATTTCTTCTGATTCTTCATTAACCTTCCCTTTCCTAGGAAGCGAAGGCTCAAAGGTGGCATTCAACCACAGTTGAAGGAGCCAAAGAGGGCCAGTAAGACTCAGGGAACCAGAGTCATCTTTTGAGTTCCTCAGTCGAGTCACCCATTCACAAAGAGACTCATAGAGGTTTTCTAGAATAATTTCACTCAAGAAAACTTTCCTCTTGTTATGAAGTTGTTGGGCTAATGGAAGAAACTTCTTCGCCACCTGATAGGACTTGGTACAGAAGACATATCTGGATAGCCAGAGAGTCTGAAAAGCAATATGCTCTTCATCAGAAACTACCTCTGTATGTGGTTTTGAATGATGTTGGAGGAATGAAGTGTATGTTAGCTTGGATGCATGGAAGCTAATAGTGTCTTCAGCATCAACGGTGGGATCATATGTGGGCCCATCAGGTCGAAGCCTTGTAATATCGGCTATATCGAAAAGGGTGGGAGTAACCATCCCACATGTCAAATAGAAAGTGTAATGGGTGCAATCCCATAAATACAATAAGGCAACCAGAAGGTTCAAGCAGTAAGGGATGTGAGTCTTTGTTAGCATCAAAAGATCATATATCCCAATCTCGTTCCAGCGGTCAGCCTTAGTTTTCTCCAACCTAGCCAACCACTCATTGAACTCAGGAAACTGGCTAACAACTCTAACCAGTCTAGTAACATCATAAAGATACTTCAGATTCAACTGAGTGAGAGCTGGTGGGTCACTTGACATGTCATCAGCTTTAGGGAGGTATTTGTTCCCTAAAGGTTGAGTTCTACGATAACAAGGGAAGAACTCCTTCAACTTCTCATTTGTATTGGGTACAACAGCCAAAGGACCAAATACAACAAGGAGATAGTCATCTACAAGAAAAAATATCATTACCTGAGAATGGTAGACGCTCACGATTTCATTGACCAGAGGCTCAGGTGCAAATTGAGGATTCTAGACGGTTTTGAGTTCAGTAATGTTGGTGAAAGGTTCGAGAGTTTTCTAAAAATGGAAGGTTTTACCCTTCTGACCTTTCTTCTGGGAAGCGGTAGCCTTGGAAGAAGCCATTATTGGAAGTGAAAATGGAGGTTTTTTAGGGTTCTTGGAGAAAGAAGAAGACTTTAGCGAGAAAAGAAACTGAATTCGTAAGAGTTTGGAAAAAAGTTTCTTTGTTTGTTGAAGACAATATTTATAGGCAAAGATGACGTGACGTTATAGATTCTTGCCACTTAATGAAGACATAAAGTGGTGGGACACGTGGCACCTGGGATCTAACGCTTTGAGGAAGCAGTTAATGTGAAATACATTTGGCGTATTGTTTCAAGTAAACACCCATGATTAAAATCCAGCAGATTCGGCTGATGGGACTTTTGAGATTTTTGCCATTATGACATGACGTCATGCGCGTGGGCGAAGAATCACAACAGTTTTAGAACATGGGGTAGGTGGTTTACAACCATACTTTCATCTTACTCAAGTTGGCATCGAAAAGATGAACATCAAAAAATGATCTTTTCATCAATATGGTCGAAAAGAACATTTTTGGGGGGCAATTTGTCATCCTTAAATTTCGACGCTAGCAATTAATGAGGTTATTTTGGCTTAATAAATGAGTTATTATATTATGAGATAAAAATAGGTCTTTGACCTTACTTAATAAAGGATGAGAGTCGAAGGGACCCACCTACTATCTTCATACTTAGTGAAGTTCTAAGTTTGAATTATTTTCTAAGTGTTGAGAGGATTCGACTAAGGGCATGTTCGACAAAGATGGCAGTTACCAAAGGTCTTCACACGTTCAAACTTGGAGGGAAAGTGGATGATATTCAATTCAAATACAGAGAAAAGTGGCACAAGATGAAGCTTCTACAATAATTAGTGGGACAAGTGTCACCATCCTAGGATAATATTAGGAAGAAACCGTCGAAAACGGTTACTTTGTAATGTATATAAATAACTACGTTTAGAATGTGAATAATTGTGTGGAAATCATATGTACTAGTAACTCCATAGACTCAAAGTATCCACATGTAGAGAAACGAGTGCAGTGAGAATGTACGTGATTGAAGCACCACCAAATTTATCTTCATGTCAATTTTATCTTTAATGTCAAATTTATTTTCAAGTATTTTACTTTCAAGTCTTTTATCTTTGAAGTCATTTACTTTCTGCAAACTTTTATATTAAAGCCCTTTTTACATTTCTAAGTCATTTACATTTCCAAGCAATTTACTTTTCATGCATTTTACTGCGTTTTCTTTATAATTCAAGCATCTTTATGTTCCTTGCTTTGTCTTTCAAATTCATTTACATTTCAAGCCTTGTCTTTACTTTCATTTATATTTCAAGTCTTGTCTTTTACATTCTTTTATTTTAAAGCTTTTGTCTTTTACTTTATTTTCCTTGTTCAAAACCATCTTTGAGACTTCTTACAAGATTCCTAGACATTTTCCCAAAAACATTGTGATTACGCAAACGACCAAAACTTAGCACATGTCCTAGGATCAATCTGGTTGATCCTGCGAGTAACCAAGGGTATTCTAGGTATCTTTGGAGGACCAGCGCTTGTTTATCAATTTTGAGGGTAAACACGGGTGCAAATTACGGCGGTTTTTATTCCTGTTACGACGGTTCAAACTGCCATAATTTACCAAAAACTGCATGTTTAAATAAATTAAAGAATTAAAAATATGTCTAAATGTTTGAACAAATATTATGCAATGTCTATTGATTTATCCAAATCAATAGATTATATTTGAAAGTGATTTAACATGGCTCAAATATGAAAAATAAATTTTCAAATGTATGATAAAAAAAATTGTTTTTTAAAGCTAGAAATAGTGATATATTTTCAACCAAATGAACCATGTATGCAAATGAATTTTGAAGATTATTTTGAGCACTATTTTATCAATATATATTGCATGTTTATACCTCAATAAATAAAGATCAATGCAAGTCTTCATAATGTTGCAATCTTGATCCATAATCATATTGCTTCATGATGCTTTTTCTCATCATTTGATAAATGCACATAGTAGTTGTCTTCATCAAAACATGATATTGAAGAAGCTTGAATTCACAATTCCATCAGTAGATAATGTCAAGCGAAGGTTTATTGCTTCTTTTCCAAATTCAGGATAATCATCATCAATTTTCATCCACTATGGTGAATCTGTCGGATGTCGAAACTTTTCATCAATAATTCTTTCATCTGCATGCCAAATCAAGTGTCTTGAATCGGTCTCACTACGAAACATGCGTCTAAATCTCATAGTTATAGGAAAATACCATAAGACTTTTGTTGGAGACAAATTTTCTTATATCTAGAGACACCACATTTAGGACACTCATTTAACAATATATACTCATTTCGAAATAAAATGCAATCGTTTGGTCAGACATGTATCTTATCATAGCTCATGCCAATAGAGCACAACATCTTTTTGACCTCATATGTTCGATTGGGAAGAACATTATCCTCTGGAAACATATCTTTCATAAGGGCTAATAACTTTGTGAAACTTTTATCCGACCATCCATTACCCGCCTTTAAGTTGTACAACTTTAATATCACAGATAATCTTATGAATTTAGTACAACCATTATACAACGGTTTCTCTGCATCGCTTAACAACCTCTCAAACATTTTGGGACAATCCTTAAGATCTTCTTCAAGTGCTTCTGCAATCTCTTTGAATCTATCATAATCATATGTATCTGTGCCACTGTTGTTTGAAGCATAAGTCGTATTATCCCTCGGTTCAAGACTCCCGTTACTTTTCTTACCATGCAAATTCCAACATGTATAACTTTTATCAATTCAATGACTCTTTAAATGCGATGCCAACTGAGTCGCGTTAACCTGACTCCCATAACAACAATCCAAGCAAGGACATATCATTCGGTTGGGGTCTTTGGCGTGCGTAATAACAAACTTAACGAATTCTGATACCCATTCTCGTACTCTTTCGATAATCGACTTGAAGACATTCATTTCTTATCCATAGTTATACTAATTAAGCTAAACAAAAACAAAATAAAAAATATTTACCTATAGGGAAACGATCTGACTTTCACACTTTTATCACTAGTAACCCTATATATAGCAAATTCGATAAGTTAGTTCCCAATCATTGCAAGCAATGCTCATCCATCATATCAGTTCATTCAAAGCACAACTAATTACAGTGGAGAGAGAGAACAACTAATTACCTGTAGAGAAGTAAACAACTTCTAGACCCACACACTGTAAGATTTTGTAAAGATTTAAATTTTCTACAAAACACAAACACATGTTCGAATAAGTCAGTACCACTTGATTTTACTAAATTCAAGAGAATTAGTTCTGACATTAAATCCATAAGAAACTTACAAATAACCAATCTTATAATGATAAACATGAAATAGAAAATATGTATAACTTATTTGAAATGAAAAAGATGCTTACATAAAGTTATACACCATTTAGATTTCATTTCAAATATGTTTAGCTACACCACATGTTTAGCTACCCCATTTATATTTTATTTCAAACATTTCAATCTTACAAGAGCATTAGTTCCGACATTAGTCCCGATGATGGAAAATATGACAACTATATTATTCAAACAAATAACCAATCTTATAAGTATTTATGAGATATAAATATTTTAATTCTATCTTATAAACAAGACAAGTATAATCTATACCATTAAAGAAAACAAAAACTCTGTTTTTTCCCCATTAAATCTCCATAATATACTAATCAAGAAAAACAAGGCCAATCATATACATTACCAAAGTTCTTAAAAGAAAACCAAAACAATGGATAGTCAAGAACTCCAATACAATTGTAGGGGAACACAATGATATAGCGAAAGAACAACAACAACAACAAGAAAATCACAGCAAGAAAAACAACAGCAGGAACAACGTACAACAATAACAAGAACAATGTACACCAACAACAAGAAAATCGTACAACAACAACAAGAAAATTATACATACCTCGTTTTCCGCTTCTTCTACTTCTCGAAAACGGAAAAAGAAGATGGAGAATAATGCTCGATCGGAGAAATAACAGTGGCGGTCAGATAAGTATAGTGGTCGGAGAAAGAATGGTGGTTGGAACTTAACAATGACGAAAGAGAACGGTCACGAGAGAGAAGAATAGTGAAAATGATTAGAAAAAAATGATTAGGGCGTTGTTCTGAAAATCAGGTGTTTTTATTTTTTTAATTAATAAATGACCTAAGGCAACGCTTTTGGAAAGCATTTTCTTAAGTTCTAGATTTAACAACATGCACTTTCTTTTAATTGGTCTATAGCAGCGCTTTTAGAAATTTCTTTCTAAGGTTAACATTTAACAGCGCTTTATAAAAGCTCTTTTTAAGGTTAAACTTATAGCAGCGTTTTTATAAAAGTGCTTTCTAAGGTGGGGTCTATGTACAGCCTTTAGCAGCGCTTTTAGAAAGCATTTTCTAAAGGTAGCCTTTAGCAGCGCTTGTTTTAGCGATTTAAAAAAAAAACTTATAGCAGCGCTTTTTTTATAAAAGCGCTATCTTTTTATTGCTGCCAAAGACTACTTTTGGCGTAGTGGCATTTGCATTAGTTTTAGGACATAGTTTGCATAAACTTTCAACTCTCTAGTTAGTTAAGCTTGTTTGCATAAACTTTCAACCCCAATTGGTTGAGCTTGTGTGTGAGGTAAGTCTCTTTAACTTGATGTGTACTTTTACAATTCCTTTTCATATCATCTCTTGTTTAATTTTCTTTTTGTATGCTCCCTTAGGAAACACTTGTTCCAACTTAATCTCCGATTAAGTTTGGAGTAAGATAAAAATTAGGTACCTAGCCAACTTAATATTTGATTAAGCTTGGATTAGGATAAAGATTATGATAGTATTTTGCATGCTAACTTAACTAGATCATCCCTTTCAAACCTAGCTATAGGAACAACATTGCATGATGACATTAGGATGATGTTAGTCCCCCTTAGTTTTTCTTTTCAAACTTAGAGAGTCTTTCTCTTCTCTTCTTCAAATACAAAAGCAAAAACACATAAGAACTAAATTGTGTATGGTGTGTCACAAGCCTTAAGTACATTGGAAAGGTATTTTTTGTGTGTCCCATCTCAGAGCGATGTGTGAAGTACTTGCTCATATGTCATAGTTTTTAGCACTATACATACCAGAAACAAAAACAATGAAGACACTTCCATAAAAGACAATAAAAAAACATTCATCTTTTCTCTTATCATCTCGCTCTGTTGCAGACGATACAACATGTCAAGTCTATTCTGCCGCAAACAGGTAACACATAAGACCCGATTCAGCGAGCGATAACACCTAATTGCTAGAACGCAAAGATTGACACTATCAATTTAAAAAACACAAACAAATAAAGTTACCCGTAGTGAGTTGAACTACGATGCTCTGATTCTTCATTAGTTAACGGAGATACGTAGACACGAGATGTGATGTCTTGGCGAGCACAATTATCTCTGTTTTGGTTAAAACCGTGTCGACTCTGATTCTCATTCTCGATGAGATACGTAGGCTAGGATGCGATATCCTCTCGAGTCAACTTCCTTCTTTCCCCCCTCGTTTCTCTTTGTTTCTCATTCTCTTTTCTTCCAGTTAGCAGATGAAGCTTCAAATATCTACACTCTTTGAGTATAACAACAAGCGTGGATCCCATCGAGTACGATGGATGCGAAGAGGTGCAAATACCTTCCTCTCGCATAACCAACTCTCGAATCCTGACTTGGTTGCGATGACCTAGTCTTTCCTTTCCCCCTGGTTTTCTTCGATTGTTTTCTTTTCTCGTTGGGATAAATAACGTTCGACGACAACTCTTCTGTTCATTTTTCACCGGTTGTTTTTCAAGTTGCGACAATATTATACCTTACTCCATTAAAAAGATGGGGATTTGTTTAGTGAATAAATAAAATTCATATCATACAATATCCTAGGACGATTAGTTTTTAATAGGAGTTAAGCTTTGATGTCACTTGTTGAACACGTGACTCCAAATACAAGAGAGGGAAGTGATTTCTGATATTTAAAATTCGTGATTAATTAGAAAAATCGTTTAATTAAATTTTTTATGTTAGTATCGAATGTCGGTCTACTCTTGTCACTAAGAGATGTTCTTAAGAGTTTAAGAGAGTTCCCACTACCTTATTCCCCTAACCAAACAACTCTCGTTATTAGAAATTAATTTACACAACTTTCTAATTGTAATTTAGACCTATAGTTATTTTAACTTCATGTAATTAATTTTACAGAAGAAGTTAATTAATGTAACTTTTTTATATAAACAATGAATGTGACTTTTTAATTGATTGACTAAATGTAATTTTATCCTATACATGTGTTGTGACGTGGGGGGATTCTAGCCGATAGATCATCAGTTATTAAAGATTGGAAAATACTCAATTGATGAAAGAAATATTGAAAAAGACACGCAAGGAGACTTAAAATATAAAAACAAGATGACTTGTAGTTGTCAAGACCAGAAGAGAAGAGAGAGTGGTCACGGGTTTCTCTTGACTCTTTCACATATACATAGCCCATAGTCCCATAATATACTATCAACATTCAGCAGCAGCCAACATATTTGCCACGTGTGAATGTATATATCTCCTCAATTCTCAAAAATTTTATTCCATTTGTTTCCCAAATACTTGAACTTTTTTACAAGTGGTCCAAATCAAACAAACAAACTATAACTTTTTACTTTTCTTTGATGTGTAGTTTAACATATTAAGCTTTGCAAGGTTCTGATAATTAAGTTAAGGTTTGTTTTAGTTTGAAATTAAAATTGATGGATAATAGAGAAAATTAGAATGTGGAGGGTAAAAGAGAAAATTTAGAAAGAGAGATAATTGAGGGTGAAAATATTTTTATTAGTTATTGATGAAAATGTCTCCAAGATATTTATACAAGCAATATAAAAGTAATTGGGACACAATTCACATAATTATATTACTGAAAAATAGAAAATTCGGGCTTGTAACCGATTACAACTGACACAATTAATTTTCCTTTCAGATGTAATCGGTTACATGCAAATATTAACCCGTTACACCCACGAAGATTTCTCAGTTTATTCAATTCAGAAGTGACTTTGGTCTTGCTGTAACCGGTTACACCCCCGTGTTAATCGGTTATGAAATTTTGGTATCAGATACGTGATATCGAAGGCGATGTCACGACATTACTATCTGAGTATTAACAAGATAAAAACAGTATAGAGAAAAGCAGTAAAAACACAATTGATTATTAACCCAGTTCGATTCAAACACACCTACTCGGGGGGCTAGCAAGCTAGGAAGGAAATCCACTATTAGTAGAACAATTCAAAGCATAAACAGTCTCGGTTTACAACTTCTCACTTGAACCTACCCAATGCAACTTCTACCTAGAAATCAATATCTAGATATGAGAAATCACCATCTCACTCCCCCTCAATCACACACTGTGATAATCAACCAATTCTTTCAAAGAAAACAGAAGACCACTCTTCCAAAGCACAACACCTTGATCTTACTTAAAATCGTTTATCAAGAACAAACGCCCATGCTTAAAAGCTTATAGTGGACAAAATTACAACTCAAAAATCAGTCCAATTCAAACATCTAGGTGATTTATGAATGGCTCACAAATATAACAGATGCACAAAAAATCATAACACTAAAAAGCAATTGGCTTTACATTCCGTCCAGAGTAATTAGGTTAAACATCCAATAATATAGAGTTTTAAATGAGCATGGATCTGATCAGAAACTTCCTAAAAAAGATCACATGAATTGAGCAAGAATATATCTTCAATAATCTTCAAAAACTAACGCATAGAAGCTTATGTTTTTGACAACAACACTTCCTTAATTTTTGCCCATCCTGGAGAAAATCAAAGTACCACATACCTGCTAAAAATTATACAGAAATAAAATCAAAACTTTTTGTATTTAGAAAGTTCCAAAAATGTCAAGACAGATGTTACAACATCTAATCTGACATCACAAAAGCACAACACACCAGAAGATCTTCAAGCATGTCAAGGACATCTTACAAGACATCAAGACAGATGATAATGTTTTTCTACATATGCAGTCAAACCAAGAACCTTCAATTTCCCCTTTGGAAAATTGTGGCTAAAACATTATCAGCATCGGACAACTAGAAGGAACCAACCATCAAAGATCAAAACAACATAATAAATAAGAAACAACATTCTAGTTACACATAGTAGAACACCTGGTAACACAACACCCAATCAGAACATCAGCCCTCCTTATCCACTCAACCAGACACGACAGTAGAAGAAATAATGCATATTTAGCTATCTCTTCCCCTTTTTAGCCATAATATGACAACCACACCAACAAATTCTCCCCCATAACACAGGAATAATACTCAATAGAGAGAGAGATCACATCAGTTTCCCATATCAGCATTGGAAGCAACATCACCAGTCTTCTTTTGCAGCAGTTTTCTCTCCCGGGATAATGTTTTCAACATCATCTTCAATATTATAGTCTGAGTCATTTTCAGACACAACAACATTCTTCAAATTATTCTTAGCAAGAGAAACAACAACAACACATTTATCTTTCCTTGTCTTGATCTTTATGTTACCATTAGGATTCACACTTTTGATCCATCCATTATTAATAAGAAAAAAACACAATTGTAGTAGGAGAACTGAAAAAATCTTGACAAGTTTTCCCACACAGCTTTAATTACTATAGATCCACATTAATGCAAATCCCTAGCTTACCTCTCAGGATTTCATACTGATATCATCCAAAGCTTTAGTAAAAATGTCAGCCAGTTGTAAATCAGTGGCTACATGTTCTAAATCAATAATCTTTTCTTCAACCAGTTCTCTAACGAAATGATGATGAATATCAATATGCTTGGTTCTGCTATGTTGAATAGGATTCTTGGAAATGTTGATAGCACTCAAATTGTCACAATACAATGTCATGACATCTTGTGAGACATTGTATTTTGTCAGCATTTTCTTCATCCAAACCAACTGAGAACAACTGCTTCCAGCTGTTATGTATTCAGCCTCAGTTATGGAAAGAGAAACACAATTTTGCTTCTTATTGAACCAAGATACCAAATTGTTTCCCAAAAAGAAGCATCCTTCAGATGTGCTTTTTCTATCATCAACACATCCTGCCCAATCAACATCACAATAACCACTTAGCTCAGAGTAGGAACCATGAGAGTATAACATACCATAATCACATGTATCATTGACATACTTCAAGATTCTTTTCACGTGGTTGATGTGACTCACTTTGGGATCAACTTGATACCTATCATAAACTCCTACAACAAAGGTAATATCAGGTATGCTTGCTGTTAGATATAATAAGCTTCCAATCATACTTTTGTAGAGACTTTGATCCACATTTACACCATTTTCATCTTTAGATAACCTCAGATGAGTAGGATCAAGTGTCCTTTTAAGGCTAGCATTCTCCATTCCAAAATTATTAACTACATTCTTGACATATTTACTCTGAGATATGAATATAGAGTCTTCCATCATCCTGACTTTAAGACATAGAAAATAAGTTAATTCACCAACTAGGCTCATCTCAAATTCAGACTGCATCTGTTTAACAAAATGTTGAACCATCTTCCCAGACATCCCACCAAACACAATATCATCAACATAAATTTGAGAAATCGTGATCTTCTTTCACAAAGAATGTCTTGTCTATGCTACCTTTTATGTAGCCATGTTCAACAAGAAATTCGGTAAGTATCTCATACCAAGCTCTAGGGGCTTGTTTTAATCCATATAGAGCTTTCCTTAGCTTATAAACATGATTAGGTAAATTAGGATCAATTAATCCTTTGGTTTGTTCCACATAGAGTTCTTTATTTAGGTAACCATTCAAGAAGGCCCTCTTGACATCCATTTGATATAGTTTGAATTTCAAGATGCAAGCAACACCCATAAGTAATCTAATAGATTCAAGTCTAGCAACAGGAGCAAAAGTCTCATCAAAATCAATTCCTTCTACTTGAGTGTATCCCTGAGCAACCAATCTTGTCTTATTCTAAGTGACAACTCCCTATTAATCAGATTTTTTCTTGTTGATTCTCCAGGCCTTGGGACAAGATCCAAAACTTCATTCCTCTTGAATTGAGCTAATTCCTCTTGCATAGAATTAATCCAGAATTCATCAGTTAATGCTTTTTTGACATTCTTTGGCTCTATCTTTGACACAAAACAAGAGTTATAGATTATCTCCCTTGATCTTGTAGTAACTCCTTTATCCAACTCTCTTATGATGAGGTATTTATGATGATCTTTCTGAATTCTGATAGAGGGACCTTTGTTGGTCTGACTATCGTCAGGCTCAGACTATAGGGTTGTTCATCAATACCTATGTCTTCAGTTTTTGCTTGAGTTGCATTCTGGAATGTTTCAACATTATCTAGGACATCAACTTCTTTGTTCAAGTCTTGATCATCAACAACAACATTTATAGATTCCATCATTACTTTAGTTATGGAGTTGTAGACTCGATAAGATCTGTTGTTAGTAGAGTATCCTAGAAATATTCCTTCATCACTCTTTGGATCTAACTTTCTTCTTTGTTCACGATCTTCCAGGACATAGCATTTTCTTCCAAAGACATGGAAGTATTTCACAGTAGGTTTTCTTCCTTTCCATAATTCATACAGAGTAACCGAAGTACCTTTCCTCAAGGTGACTCTGTTGTGAATGTAGCATGCAGTATTCATTGCTTCAACTCAAAAATGATAAGGTAATTGTTTTGCATGTATCATGGCTCCAACATATTCCTGTATAGTCTTGTTCTTGCGTTCTAAAATCCCATTTTGTTCAGGAGTAGTGGGAGATGAGAATTATTGACTAATTCCTTCAGAGGAGCAAAATTCAGCAAACTTGGTATTCTCAAATTCCTTCCTGTGATCACTTCCGATTCTAATACCATTTCTTTCCTTCTCTCTTTGAAGTTTTTGATAGAGATCTCTGAAAACTTCAAAAGCTTCTAACTTTTCTCTGATAGCTTCCATGGATATGATTCTCTTCATTCCTTTCAGATCCAAGTGTCCAAGTTTCTGATGCCAGAGTTTAACTTCATCTTCTTTGGCAAGCAAGAAAGATGAGACATAACTTGATTCTTAAGATGTCCATAGATAACAGTTGTCCTTAGATCTAACTCCCTTCATGATTAATTCTCCTTTTCCATTTGTAACAAGACATTCATATTTATAGAAATTGACTTTCAGTCCTTTATCACATAGTTGACTGATTCTAATTAGATTGGTAGTCAGCCCTTTTACAAGTAACACATTGTCAATTCTATACACTCCTGGGAAGTCCAGTTGTATAATTCCCTTGATTTCACCTTTGGCTCCATCAACAAAAGTAACAAAACTAGTAGCATGAGGTCTCATATTCACCAGAAGATCAATGACTCTTGTCATATGTCTTGAACATCCACTATTAAAATACTAGTCATTTTTTACTGAAACTCTGAGAGAGGTATAAGGTATCAAGCTATTGGTACCAATCTTAGGAATCAATTGCTTTCTGACCTTAGGTATGTTCTGAATTAGAACACGTTGAGGGACATGCTTAGGATATCCATAGAGTTTGAAATAGTAGGGCTTCAAGTGACCAAACTTTCCACAATAATGACACCTCCATTTATGGGAATTTTCTCTTATGTAGGCAACAAGTATTCTTTTATGATGTTGAGAAACCTAATGCAACATCTTTGGTTTGAACTCAGAGGCAGCACGATTTGAGACAAGGTATTTTATTTTGTCAAACCCTAGACCAGTCACATCTCCATATAACTTCCCAATTTGTAGAATCTCAACTAAAGTCTCTGAACTATTGTTCAGCATTCTAAAAGACTTTGTCATTTGATCAAGTTGGGAGTTTAATAATGTTACCTCATTTTCAAGCTTGGAGATGGTTTCCAAGTGCTCTTCCTTTTCATTCTCTAGTTGTGATATGATTTTCTTCTGTTCTTTTCCTTGTTGGAAGGCTTCTTCATTTTTGAGACATAGTTCTCTATACAAAATAGCTAGCTTATCATATGTGACTTCATCATCACTTAAATCAAAATAATAAATCTCAGTTAGAGCAGTAACATTCTTAGCAGATTCTTCTTCAGCTTCACTTTCAGTATCTTCATCAGATCAAGCCACAGTAAGACCCTTTTTTTGATTCTTGAGATGTATGGGACATTCAGATCTGATGTGTCCATAACCTTCGCATCCATAACACTGAACTCATTTTCCTTGAGAAGAGTTATCTTCATCCCTTGTCTTTCTACCAGAATCATTTGACTTATTGATGTCAGATGAGTTGTTCTTGACATTTTGTCTTGACTTCCTATCCATCCTTTACCTTATTTTGTTGAATTGTCTCCCAAGAAGAACTATAGCGTTAGATAGACCTTCCTCAGTATTCAGATTACAATATTATACTCCATCTTCAGTGTTGGAAGAGAAGGCAATATTTTTGTTTTTCTTGTCATATTTGTCACTTATGCCAATCTCAAAAGTTTGAAGAGATCCAATAAGTTCATCTAATTTCATCATGCTAATGTCACGGGCTTCTTATATGGTTGTGAACTTCATGTCAAATCTCTTAGGTAGAGATCTGAGAGCTTTTCTCACCAACTTTTCTTCAGATATTGGTTTTCTAAGAGTAGTTGAAGCATTAACTATTTCAAGGATATTCATATGAAAATCATAAATACTTTCATCATCTTTCATCCTTAAATTTTCATATTTTGTGATGAGCAGCTTAAGTCTTGACATCTTGACTTTGGAGGTACCTTCATGAGTAGTTTTGAGAATATCCCAAGCATCTTTGGCAACAATGCAAGTATTGATCAATTTGAAGGTGTTTTTGTCAATTCCATTGAATATGGAATTCTAGGCTTTAGAATTCCCAAAGCAGGCTCATCTTCTTCTTTAGACCAACCCTCTTCTGGCTTCAACTATACAATATCATTCCCATCTTTATCCTTAACAACATGATGTTTCCATCCTCTCAGAATAGCTTTCCAAGCATTATTGTCCAAAGACTTAAAGAAGGCAACCATCTTTGGCTTCCAGTAATCATAATTAGTTACATCCATAATGGATGGTCTGTTCACAAACCTCACCTCCTTGTCCATTATACCATAAAGTGACTTCCCTGGATCTCACCCAAATACATAGTAGGATGCCTGCTATGATACCAATTGAAATTCTTGTATCAGATACGTGATGTCGAAGGCGATGTCACGACATTACTATCTGAGTATTAACAAGATAAAAGCAGTATAAAGAAAAGCAATAAAAACACAATTGATTGTTAACCCAGTTCAGTGCAAACACACCTACTCTGCGGGCTACTAAGCCAGGAAGGAAATCCACTATTATTATAACAATTCAAAGCCTAAACAATCCCAATTTACAACTTCTCACTTGAACCTACCCAGTGCCACTTATACCTAGAAATCAACATATAGATATGAGAAATCACCATCTTACTCCACCTCAATCACACATTGTGATAATCAACCAATTCTTTCAAAGAAAACAAAAGATCACTCTTCCAAAATACAACACCTTGATCTTGATTAAAAGCTTTGATCAAGAACAAACACTCATGCTTAAAAGCTTAAAGTGGACAAAATTGCAACTCAAAAATCAGTCCAATTCAAACATCTATGTGATGTATCAATGACTCACAAATAAAACACACGCACAAAAAAACCCTAACACTCAAAATCACTTTTCTTTACACAATACACAATATTTCGTCCAAAGTAATTAGGTTAAACATCCAATAATATATAGTTTTGAATGGGCATGGATCTGATCAGAAACTTCCTTAAAAAGATCACATGAATTAAGCTAGAAAATATATTCAATAATCTCCCAAAACTAATGCATAACAACTTCTGTTTTTTACAACAACACTTCCTTGATTTTCGCATATCCTGGAGCAATTCAAACTACCACATACCTGCTAAAAATTATGCAGAATTAAAACCAAAACTTTATATATTTAGAAAGTTCCAGAACTGTAAAGACAGATGTTACAACATCTGATCTGACATCACAAAAGTACAGCACACCAGATGATATTCAAGCATGTCAAAGACATCTTACAAGACATCAAGACATATGATAATGTTTTTCTACATATGCAGCCAAACCAAGAACCTTCAGGTTACAACACTGGAATTACTAAATATACTTTTAACACACCACCTTAATTCAAGTGCTCCAGGTCTTCCATGTTCATGTTCATCTTCAACCTCTTGAACATATCATTTGTGACTCCCTTAATCAACAAATCAGTCACTTGGTTTTCACTTCTACAATATCCTAATCTTAACTTTCCTTCACTAATAAGCTCTCTCAAGTAGTGAAAACTCATCTCAATGTGCTTGTTTCTCCAATGTGAAATTCGGTTTTTAGAAGGATTAATCACAGAAATGTTGTCAACTATGAGTGTAACAACCTCACCCTTATTGATGCTCAACTCCTCCAATAGATTTATTAGCCTCACGACTTGATACAAACGTAACAAAGTGACAACGTATTCATCCTCACAAGGCAAAAGTTTAACTACTAGTTCCTTCTTCGAACACCATGAGATTGGTGTTCCATCAAACATAAAGATGTATCCAGTTGTAGCTTTTCTATCATCTTTATCTCTACATTAATTGGAATCGGTAAAATCGACAAAATTGCATTTTCTACCCGTATTGGCTGCGGGAAAGAGAATTTCGCAACCAACAGAACCTTTGACATATCTTAGGATCCTCTTGATAGCTGTCTAATGAGACACCTTCGGGCTCCTCATGAATCTACTCACAATACTGACACTAAACTCCATGTCTGTCGCATATTGCACAAATGACACAAGGATCCAATCACCTTTCTATATTGAGTTGGATCAACATCTCGCTCATCCTAATTCTTCGAAAATTGTAGCCTCAGTTTATACGGAGTAATGGAAGCATTATAATGATCCATTTCAAACTTTTTCAATATGTCAAGCACATACCTTCTTTAGTGCATGAGTAGTCCCCTTTTGGACTTGTGGAACTCAATGCCAGGAAGTATGTCATGAAGCCAAGGTTGATCATCACAAATTATTTCATAAATTCACTTTTGAAATTAGAAATGCATTTTTTTTTGCTGCATGTTATCAACAAGTCGTCTATATATAGATAAAGGATAATCATTCATTCACGTGTATCCGTTTTCACATACACTTCAAGCTTGATACACATTTCTTGAAGCCAACTTCGTTTAGGAAACCATTTATTCGTTTGTTCCAAGCTCTTGGAGCTTGCTTCAAAACATATAACATTTTCTTCAACTTGTAGAACTTTAACTCTTGGTTTCTAACAACAAAGTCGGGGGGTTATTCTACATACACCTCTTATTATAGTGGTCCATTCAAAAACATATATTTGACGTCCATTTGGTAGATGGGCCATTTAGAAATTAGCTAACCATATGGTTTCAATCCTAGGAACTGGTGTGAATACCTCTTTTAAGCCTATTCCTTCTCTTTGTAAGAATCATTTTACAACTAATTGAGCCTTATGCTTGATTATTTCACCCTTGGTATTTGCCTTCACTTTGAACACCCATCTCACACCAATTGCCTTCTTCCCATCTGGTAGATTAACTAAATCCCAAGTATTTTTATACTCAATAGATTTATCTCCTTCTTCATAGCATAAATCCACTTTGGATCACATAAAGCATCTTCCGTTTTAACGGTTCCAGATTCAGCCATAAGTGTAAAATGGACGAAATCACCATCATCATTGACTTCGTTGTCTCAAAAAAGCTCACAATCTTAAAGTCTTTGAGGCAAACCTATTTGAATTGTTAATCTTCTCATGTTTTATTCAATTTAGGCTTCAGAAACAAGATTTTTTGCACTTCCTGTATATGTAGAATCTAAATTTTCAAAGGTGTAACCGGTTACAACTTTTACGTAACCAGTTACAGGCTGTTGCTACAGCTCCTTTATTTCTTCAACAATAACGTCTTGGATGATCACAACCTTCATCTTTGTTGCATCAAACAAATTGTAACCACTTCTAGAGTGATACCCTACAAGTATAATAATTTATCTTTTATCGTTCGACTTCTTTCTAAGCTACCCTAGAACATGTCGATATGCTACAGAACCAAAAACTCTTAAATGGTTCATATTCAGTTTGAATCATGACCATGCTTACTCTGGTGTTACCTTATCAAAATTCTTTGTTGGACACCTATTCAATAAATAGGAATATGTGGATAAGACTTCTCCCTATAAATCTTTCGATAAGTTCTTTTAACATTATTCTTACTATGTTCTTGATTGACTGATTCTTCATTAGGAGACACCATTTTGTTGCAGTGTATAAGGTGGTGCAAACTCATTTACAATCCCTTCTTGATCACAAAACCTCCTAAAGTCTCTTGAGACATATTCGCCTCCACCATCTGTTGCTACAAAGTTATATTTAATTTCATATGTCTACTTCATTAGCGTCACCATTTTTAAGGATAGCTCATCAACATTAAAATGTTAGGTATATTTAAGTCAGGATACTACATTTGTATGATGCTTATGCTCTAGATGGTCCTTGATGTCAATATCATTGAAGTCTTGATTATAGGTTCTCCATGAGGAAATAAGGGTACTTGGTAAAACGAGGTTGGTGAAAGAAATTTTAATGGGGAGAAATTGGAGATTTGAGAAAGGAACTGTAACTATTCTGGTAAGTACTCTGAAGGGGGAAGAGAGACAATTGCAGATAGAAATACTAGTAAATGGAAACAGATTTTCAAGTATTATAAAAAAATTCAGCAACATTCAACAACACATATATATAGTCTTCATTAACTTCATAATAGTCTTGATCATCATTAAAGAACATTTATCATGTTTTTCCCTTTAGACTGACTCCAACATGAATTAGAATCTTTTTGAACAAATGCTTATATAGCAATCAAGTAGTTCAATTTCCTGCTCTAATTGGTCTCAATGTTATCTATTAGAAGGAAATGGATCACATCATTATTCTTAGACAATCTCAATGTTATCTATTGATTGTGACTTTTTAAGAGTCTATTGGGTACTAATTGCAAGTGCACAATCTATCCCGTAGTTTTAAAAGATATCGAACCCACAGGGACATGATAATCAAACTAGTGTTATCTGGTTATTACTATGTTTAGCTAAGGCGAATCGAATTTTAAGTTTATAAGCTATTAAAATCAAATCTAAATAAAATATAATTATAATTGAAATAATCAAGGAAAGAATATTAGTATGCACCGCAATCGATCTTCAGGGATTTAATAAGTTCTCAGTGTATATTTATGGTTCAAAATATAATTCAGTAGAAAATATTCATTTAAAAGACCTCGTCTCACACTCTCGTGTTTATTGATTCAGACTATACTAATAAATCAGAATGAGCGCTCTCGTTGTATCATTTTACATTTAAAAATACTTTTTGAAAATAAATAAATCCTAATTAAATCCAAAGCGCTTTCACTGTATTTAGAATTAATGCCTAGTTTCAGATATCCGATTAAATTCTCAAACTCTCGTTTATCTTGAAATTAACCTTAGTTGTTCTTTCTACTCTCGTAACAAAGACCGATTTTAGTTTAAAATAAGAAACCTCAGCCTAAACAATACTTTGTAAAAACACTGATTATTATTTAATCCCTTCTGATTAATTTTGCTACATACCGATATAAATAATTTAGCTAGACATAATTTGGAAATGAATGCATAAACTACGACTAATAATTAAACTAAACATGCTTAATCGAAATAAAATAAACGGAACAAAATGAATATAAATAAAAACCTGGAATTAAATGCTTGAATAATAAATCTTGTTGGATGATTTCGGCAAGCTTCGATTCCAATTACACTGATTTGATTACAAACTTGATGCTTGAAATAAATTTTGCAGAACGAAATAATAAAATAAAATGCAGAACAATAACAAGAACTGAATTATAAAAGTGCCTATTTTTCTAATAATTTTCGGATCCGTCTAATGGTAACAGGTACATATATTTATACTGAATGGGGAAAGTTTGTTTCTATATTTTTCGTAGGCTGGAAAACGTGGTTGGTTGCTGAAATCGTGCGGCGAAAAGGTGCGTGAGAGCGGATCCTGCGGGTGGAAATGGAAGAGAACGAGATACCAGGTGGAAAATAAGGGAGGAGTGGCCACCTCACCACCTAAGTGGCTTGCGCCACTTCTCATTGTGGCGGATGCCACATGAGAAAGGTGGTGGGCGCCACTCACACATATGGCTTGCGCCACTTTGTGTAGTGGTGGACCCCTATCTTATTTTCTTTCCTTTCCTTTTCTTTTCCTTTCTTCCATTTTCTTCATATTTTCTTTTTTTTTCAACTTTAATTCTTCTTTTTCCTTTCTTTTGCAAAATACTTCGATTAAATCCAATTACCTGAAAACATAATAAATATCTGCGTAATAAAACATAAATGACAGAAAAACAAATAAAACATCATGGAAATTCATGTAAGTCGATTCGAATATACGATATAATTTTGCGTTATCAAACTCCCCCACACTTGAACCTTTGCTTGTCTTCAAGCAAATAACATTTAGACACAAGTTCGAAAGAGACACATCTGAAAAGTTTTGGTCAGGAAGATAGGTACTAAATATTAATACTAAGGATACAGTAACGACACGAACAAGAACTCCTCTTTTATATAAACAAATTTGAATCATGTTATTATAACTCGGTCTATAGTATTTCTTCTCTTTTCATTCAAGCGCAGTCACATTAAGCTCGTTATCCTTGTACGGCCATGGTAAGTAAACCTGTTAGTGTTTAATGATCTCTTTTTTTTTCTTTTCAAATTGCCTTTGCATTTTGCATTTGGTTTCGAAATTTAAGAGTCTGATTCGTTGGGCTAAATGGTCGAGTAAGGGCCACCTAACTTAGAAGGAACATATCTTCAATTTGTTTTAAGGTAAAAAAATCCTTCATTCTTATTTTTATTTTGAGATCAAACACATATTTACATCGGTTTATTACTTAGGATGTACTTTTTGGATGGTGTTGACTGCTAACATAAACTACTAAAGAGATTGGCCTCGACATAATAAGTATTCAAATTCATTTACATAATAAAGAAGTTCTAGGTGTCAAGACGGTACCAATATTATCAACACTTTCCCAAGTATTTATAACTTAGACTAATCATTGTATCATGTAACAAACTAAAAAAATCTGTTATGGCTCAAGAAAATCGGGAAGTCTAAATAAAAGCAGAAATTACGTAAAAGACTCAATCAAACATGAATTTCTTATTTATTTATACTGGATAGGAAAATATAAATCGAGCATTGTCCCCAATGCAACAACATAAGGTAGGAAAAGAAGGTAGAACATGGAATGTCGCACTACTGACGATCTCTCCCTCGCGTTCGAGGCCATCAGACATTTCCTGGTTGTGGGTATGAAGTACCCGGATCTGTATTTTGCTCTTGGAACGACACACCGGCCATCCCATGGATGAGTGCAGCCATGTCAATTTGGCCTTGTTGCATGTTCTGGAGGATGCGCATCATTTCGTTTTGTTGTGTGTACATCTGGTTCTGCTGCAACATTATATGGGCTTGTTGTTCTTCTAGGCTTTGTAATCTGCGGTCCTGTACAATATTTCCTTCATTTTGTTGCAACACTGCAGCATAGATGCTATCAAGAGTCTCAGATGACTCCTCCTCCCTTCTCCTTGGTCTAGTCCTTGATGAGGAACCTGCAACAAAAACAGAAGATGGTGGTGCGGGGTGTGTTTCGGTGTCATCATTGGTCTCGCCAGCAGCAACATCATCAAGGATGTGCACGGGGCCGAGGTTAGGAGTGTAACAAAAATTTCCATCAACACACAAATTTGTGCGCGGATTTGGAAGAATAAAATTACGAAAAATGTTGTTATCAATCATTAATTCAAACATACCATCATTTCTTCTTTTTACTAAATTCATACGCTCAACCATTTTTAGGTTGATAGTACTTGATGGTAAAGTCTAGATGGTCGCAAGTTCAGCTTCGAGTTTGAGAGCTCAAGCTATTATGGTTATAAGACCACAAAAAATTATAGGACCTCCTTTGTTTGAATTCACAATTGTTTTCATATGGTTCAATATAAACGAAACATGATTAATTTTTCTAGGAGACAAGGCAGTAATAAGGTAAAGTAGTTCTTTACATTTACCTTGTTTGAGTTTGCCCAGCCAAAAATGGTTTGGGCCATCAGTTGGCGAAAATACTGTATGGTCGGGTTCTGAATCAGCGATGCCTTGTTTCCTTCACAGGATTTTGTATCTAATCCCGTTATTGCCCTTCAGGTGCACTTATAAGTATTCACCCAATCGGCTCCACTCGGTACATAATAAAACACATTACCATCGTCTCCGTAGGGGAGTTTCATTAATTTCATAAGTTCATCAAATGTATAACAATATTCATTATTGAACATTCGAAATTTTACCCTTTCCTTTTTTGGATCAAGTATCATGGAACTGATAAATTCTACAGTGAGTTAGACATAGGTAGGATCTTTACTAGATAATAAAATTTTCAAATTTGTGCGTTCTAGCAAAAATTTTACACTATCTGTCAACCTTAGTATTTCTAAACAAGCGAAATCGACATACCTGGTGGATTTGATATCTTGCTCCATGAGACTTCTACACAGTTCGACTTGATCTTGATCTCTAAACAAAATTTGAGCTCCCTGCATTTTCTCTAAGAAAAATTTGCTTTCTATTGAAACAAATAAAACTTGAACAAATTTAATTTAGTAGAGAAAGAGAAGATATGAGTGTGTGAAATAATGTAGTTTGTAGAGGTATTTATAGATGATAGAAGTTTATTTGGGTGGTTGTAAAAATTAATTGGGTCAAAGTTAAAAATTTATTGTAGGATTTATGGTGACAAGTGCATCACATGCATTTGGTAAGAAGTAGGTGCATGGCAAGTGTGGTACGCATGACAAAGTGTAAGAGTGCATGGTTAGTATGCATGCATGCATGCCACATAATGAAGTGGCGAGTGCCACTTTAGATGAAGCAAGGTGGAGGGTGCCACTATCAAAAGTGGTGTGAGCCACATTGTTATGTGGGGGGTGGCGGATGCCACATTGGAATGTGGCGGGTGCCACATTGGAATGTGGCGGGTGCCACATTGGTGTGGGCCCCACCCTCTCATAAATTTTGCTTTTGCATTTTATCTTATGTTACTCTTGCAACTTTTATATGCTTCAATTCAATAAATGTTATGTAACTTAACAAATCGAATTAAATTCATATATTGTGTTTGCATTTTACTCCTGCCTACTACATCAATCCAATACTGATTAGTAAAAAAATAATAAGTGTTACTGATATAAATTTGCAGATCATTAATTGTAAATATAGCAGCTGGATGAGATGAAATGTTGTAACTTAGTTAAATAATCTAAGTATCAGTTACTTGCATTAATTAATTTTTTTAGCAGAAAGTTGCATTATCTCTATATATCAATATCAGTATCAATAACATAGCAGATGGTGTTTATAGCAGATAATTTTTTTAACTATAACCAAAATTAAATCTAACTGCAAAACATAATTAAATTAAACTCATTAAAATTTAAAAGTGAAATAAATATTCGGAACAGAAAAAATCGTAAATGACGTTAAATGTAAAGTGCGATGAAATAATAAAATCTCTACTAAAAAGCTGAAAAATAAATAAGTAACTCCTAATTAACTCATTCTTGCCCCCACACTTAAAATCAACAGTGTCCTTACTGATAAAATTTAGAGGTAAAACGAAGTATAAATAAATTCACTCTCTCTAGCCATGTCTGTTAGAATGTCAGTCGAGTCTGATAGAAAAGATTTGCTGATGGAGATGATCAAATTGTTCGTTTACTAAATCCATAAATCCAAAGAAATCAGTGCGCAATGTGTTGACATCATTCTGAAGGTTAGTCACTCAATTATCTAAAGCAGTGATGGAATCAGTGTGGTCAACGGGTGGAGCCGTGACTATCACAGATGCTATGGATTCCGCATCAGATCTATCCTCTAAATACTTATAAGGCTCAGGTGTCTGAGGGGGTGATGGTGGAGCAATCTGTGGTCCACCTAAGTCATAAAGCCAATTATTCAGGTTATGGACACTAGTTCGCTGATGGTTCAGTAAGGTGAAAAGTGGAACAATCTCATTATTAATTAGGTAGTCAAAGGTTCCTGGCCCAAGGTTTCCTATAATGCATTTGTCAAAGCAGAACTCGATGTTCATGGGTCGGATTCCACCTAAAGGAACAAGATGGTTAATTGGGTGTCTTAATCATATGGCACTGGCTAACATTGTCACTAAGCCACCTATCAAGAGAGGTGCACGGGTGTCCTGTGCAAGACGAATAAATTTAGCTATCATAAAGGTAGCACCATTAACATGAGGTCTTGCGAGGCACAAAATAATATGAAAAGCTCATCTTGGGACACTGTGGTGTTATTTTCCTCTTTTCCAAATAGGGTATGGGCTAGGATCTTATGGAAATATCTGATAGATGGGTTATGGATGTTCTCAGAGAACATCTGGTCAGGACCAGGGTCATCATTTCCAGTGATGCTACCCCAGAAAAGATTCAGTTCTAGATCCATAAAAAGTTCTTCCTGGGTGACAGTAAAAACAAGTGGGCCACTAGGAAATCCCAAAAGGTCAGTAATTCTCCATGATTATAACTATAGTCATTACCGAACATTCTAAAAGAAATCAAAACTCTACGTGATCTGAATCCATGGTAGGTATGTAAACTAGAGAGCTGAGGAACTCGAGGGTGATCTTAGGAAAAGAAGCGAACCGACTCTTTATCACGGTTCTCTCCCATTCCAGCTGACTAAATAGGTATACAACATTGTCTCGGATACCTAGTGTAGTCATAGTGAAATCATCATGGTAAATAGTCAGTGTTATATCATTCCTAGATAAAGCCTCGAATTTCCTTCTCTGGGCTCTGCCTCTGAAATTAATATTCATGTAGTCTACTTGCATCATGAGAATTAGTGCTAAACTAGACTAAGTTAGTCTGTAAGTAAGTAGACATAAATAAGACGTTAGTAATGAATATGGAATTTTATGATAGTAAGAATGGAGGTGAAAGAGAGAAATTAGGAGTAAAAACTAAAACTAAAAAAATAAAATAACAATTAAAGTGCAAAATCAAATGAAAAGGTAGGTTGCCTCCCACTAAGCGTTGTTTTTAACGTCCTAAGCCTGACGAAGTTCTAATTCAACGTCAGCTTTCGAGTTCGACGGGCAACTCTAATAGCTTAAGTTTAGATACACATTCTCTATTATCTACGCAATGGTAATGCTTTAGACACTGTCCGTTTACTCTAAAAGGATGATTAGATTTATTATTATTTATTTCTACTGCACCACTTGGAAAAACTTTTGTTATTATAAAAGGTCCTGACCATCGAGATCTTAATTTACCCGGGAATAGTTTAAGGCGTGAATTAAATAAAATTACTACATCTCCTTCGTTAAACTCTTTCCGTGAGATATGTTTATCATGCCATTTTTAGTTCTTTCTTTGTATATCCTAGCATTCTCATATGCATCTAATCTAAGTTCTTCTAACTCAGGAATGTCTAGGATTGTTTTTTCGCCTGCCGCAGTATGATCTAAATTTAGGGTCTTAATGGCCCAATAAACTTTATGCTCTAATTCGACAGGCAAATGACACGACTTACCGTAAACTAGTTTAAATGTTGTGGTTCCAATCGAGGTTTTGTAGGCAGTCTTATATGCCCACAAAGCTTCGTGTAATTTAGAAGACCAATCTTTCCTAGATATTAAAATGGTCGTTTCTAGGATTTGCTTTATTTATCTATTTGAGGCCTCGACCTGCCCACTAGTTTGTGGGTGATATAGTGTTGTAACGTGATGTTTGACTCCAAATTTTAATAATAATTTGTCGAATATCTTAGAAATGAAATGGGAGCCTCCGTCACTTATGACTAGTCGTGGCACACCAAATCTGGGAAAAATTATGTTCTTGAAAAGTTTAACAACGACTCGTGTGTCATTAGTTGGAGAAGCTACAACTTCGATCCATTTGGAAACGTAATCGACAACAACGAGTATGTACTTATTACCAAAAGAAGATGAGAATGGTCTCATGAAATCTATACCCCACACATCAAAAACTTCTACTTCGAGAATACCTTTCTGGGGCATCTCATCGCGTCTAGAAACGTTATCGACGCGTTGGCATCGATTGCAGTTTAAGATTGCAATGTGAACATCCTTCCAAAGGTTATGCCAGTAAAGACCAGATTGTAAGATCTTAGCACAAGTCTTAAATGTGCTAGCATGTCCACCATATGGAGCAACATGGCAATGGGTGATTATATTCTCTATTTCTTCTTCAGGGACACATCGACGGAAAATTCCATCGACTCCTCTCTTAAATAGTTGAGGTTCATCCCAATAATAATGTTTTAGATCATGAAAGAACTTCTTCTTTTGTTGATAAGTTAGATCTGGTGGAAGCACTCCAGCTGCTAGGTATTTGACAAAATCATCATACAAAGGCAGTATTTGATGTGTTTGCATCGCTTCCACCTTTTCTTCCGTGTTTGGTTCGCTTAGAGTTAATGAGGAAATTCCAGTTTCTACTTGAGCTATTATACTTTCATAGGTGAAGTCATCATTGATAGGCACTTTATCTAGTTTAATACCCTCTATTCGAGATAAGTGGTCTGTAACTACGTTTTCGGTTTCTTTCTTATCTTTGATTTCTAAGTCTAACTCTTGTAAAAGTAGGATCCACCTTAAAAGTCTCGGTTTGGCATTCTTTAGGGTCAATAGATATCTAATAGCGACGTGGTTGGTATAAATAATTATTTTTGCTCCTACTAGGTAAGAACGAAATTTATCGAGAGCGAACACGACGACTAAAAGTTCTTTTTCCATGGTATTGTAATTCATTTGGGCAGGATCTAGGATTCTACTAGAATAATAATTTGCATGAAATTTCTTATCTTTCATTTGTCCTATAATTGCACCTACGACATAGTCACTCGCATCACACATTATTTCGAATGGTAATCTCCAGTTAGGAGGTCGCATAATGGGTGCGGTGATAAGAGCTGTTTTAAGTTTTTCAAACGCTTTATGGAAATTTTCATCAAAGATGAATTCAGCGTCTTCCATTAATAGACCGGTTAAAGGTTTTGTGATTTTTGAGAAATCCTTAATAAATCATAGGTAGAAACCGGCGTGTCCTAAAAAGATTTGTATTTCTCTTACGGTCTTTGGAGGTTGAAGATCCTTTATAATCTCAATTTTGGCTTTATCTACTTCAATCCCCTTGTCTGATATCACATGTCCTAGCACGATTCCTTGTTTAACCATGAAATGAAATTTCCCCAGTTAAGTACTAAATTCACTTTTACGCAACATTCGAGTACCATTTCTAGGTTAGATAAACATCCTTCGAAGCTTTGCCCACAAATTGAAAAGTCATCCATGAACACTTCCATGATGTCATCTATGAAGTCGGAAAAAATCGACATCATACATCATTGAAAGGTTGTTGGAACGTTACATAGTCCAAAGGGAATTCATCGGTAGGCAAATGTTTCGTATGGGCATGTGAAGGTAGTCTTTTCTTGGTCATCGGGATGAATAGGAATTTGGAAGAATCCCGAATAACCGTCTAGATAGCAGAAATAAGAGTGTTTGGATAGTCTTTTTAACATTTAATCTATGAAAGGTAAAGGGAAGTGACATTTTCGGGTAGCTTTGTATTTAATAAAGCTACCCGAAAATATCAGACCCACAGGGACAGGATAATCAAACTAGTGTTATCTGGTTGTTACTACGTTTAGCTAAGGCGAATCGAATTTTAAGTTTATAGGCTATTAAAATCAAATCTAAATAAACTATAATTATAATTGAAATAATCAAGCAAAAAATATCAGTATGTAGCGCAATCGATCTTCAGGGATTTAATAAGTTCTCGGTGTATATTTATGGTTCAAAATATTATTCAGTAGAAAATATTCATTTAAAAGACCTCGTCTCACACTCTCGTGTTTATTGATTCAGACTATACTAATAAATCAGAATGAGCGCTCTCGCTGCATCATTTTGCATTTAAAAATACTTTATGAAAATAAATAAATCCTAATTAATTCCAAAGCGCTTTCATTGTATTTAGAATTAATGCATAGTTTCAGCTATCCGATTAAATTCTCAAACTCTCGTTTATCTTGAAATTAACATTAGTTATTCTTTTTACTCTCGTAACAAAGACCGATTTTAGTTTAAAATAAGAAACTTCAGCCTAAACAATACTTTGTAAAAACACTGATTATTATTTAATCCCTTCTGATTAATTTTGCTACATACCAATATAAATAATTTAGCTAGACATAATTTGGAAATGAATGCATAAACTATGATTAATAATTAAACTAAACATGCTTAATCGAAATAAAATAAACGGAACAAAAAGCATATAAATAAAAACCTGGAATTAAATGCTTGAATAATAAATATTGTCGGATGATTCCGGCAAACTTTGATTCCAATTACACTGATCTGGTTACAAACTTGATGCTTGAAATAAATTTTGCAGAACGAAATAATAAAATAAAATGCAGAACTGAATTATAAAAGTGCTTATTTTTCTAAGAATTTCCGGATTCGTCTAATGGTAACAGGTACATCTATTTATACTGAATAGGGAAAGTTGATTTCCATATTTTTCGTAGGCTAGAAAACGTGGTTGGTTGTTGAAATCGTGCGGCGAAAAAGGTGCGTGAGAATGGATCGTGCGGGTGGAAACGGAAGAGAACGAAAGACCAGGAGGAAAATAAGGGAGGAGTGGTCACCTCACCATCTAAGTGGCTTGCGCCACTTCTCATTGTGGCGGGTGCCACATGAGAAAGGTGGTGGGCGCCACTCACACATGTGGCTTGCGCCACTTTGAGGAGTGGTGGACCCCTCTCTTATTTCCTTTTCTTTTCTATCCTTTCTATTTTCCTTCCTTCCATTTTCTTCATTTTTTTTTCTTTTTCAACTTTAATTCTTCTTTTTCCTTTCTTTTGCAAAATACTTCGATTAAATCCGATTACCTGAAAACATAATAAATATTTGCATAATAAAACATAAATGACAGAAAAACGAATAAAACATCATGAAAATTCATGTAAGTCGAATCGAATATACAATATAATTTCACATTATCATCTATTAAAAGAAAAGGGATCACAACATTGATCCTAAACAAATTATTGTGGTTGAAATTCCTCTTATTGAGAACGATAACAACTAAGTTATTATTTCTAAAGCATAGATTTTATTACAAAGAGGATAACAATGTGATATTCTACTAAAGGATCAAAACATTAACATTAAACTTGAAGTTAACCACAAGAAACTAATAGTTGCTTAAGTACACATGACCAAATGATAGTGTTGAGAATATGTACTAGAGGGAATCAAATTTTCAGCAGATGATATCTTCTAGATACATCTAAGGTTAAATGATAATTTAATAAAACTTTAATAAATCACTTTCATACATTGTACCATCTTCAAATCTAAATTATATAACACTATATTCAAACGATTCTTTATACAACAAAAATAATTCAACTTTTAAGGGTAACTTAGAATTCACCATATTTGAATGATTTAATTATTAAAATTTATACATGGATGTTTAATGCAAAGAATTAGTCAAATTGAAGAGCACCTAAATACAAAATATAAAATAATTAGTGACCACCTCCATACATATAGAGGTAGAGGTTGTGATAGCTAAAATTTAATCAAAAGTTAAGCAAGTGTGAGAAATTAAATAAAGCATAGAGCAAGGCCCACGAAAAGATAAGTATTTTAGTCGTTTATAGTAGTAGTAACTAATTAATTGGTGACCACAAGACTACAAAGATGGAACCAGCTAATTAAGGTATCCCCACCATATTGGCACCATTGTAGAGCATGCATTGCACGAAGATATTTCATGACAAATTGTCAACCCAACTCTATCTTCTCTTATTACTTCTAGATCACACGCTAATTCTTTTACCTCGGTCAATCACGTCGTTTATATTTCAAAATTTATATTTCAAAATTTATATTAAAGTAAAATATTTTAATTTCCAAACATGTATAATTAATAAATTAAGTACTAGCATTATGGAGACCAACTTTAAAGTTTTCTATTGTTACATCATCATATGACTGATTATGAATGTTCAAGATTCATGTGGTGCACGTGAACTGCTGATGTACGGGACCCAAAATAAAAATAATAAACTCAATAATAAATCCAACTCAAAACTTTGCAATTGCAAGCAACACCATAATAATATAAAAATAAAACAGAACACGAAAAGAAATATAAAACAAAAAATGTATAGATTTTCACTATAAAATCGGTTAATATTTTACCGATTGTATTAGCTTCACCACCTAACAGCTTTCATGTTTGATTAAAATATGGATTTAGGTAAAACAGTTTTTGACATGACATAATGTAATGGAAAGAGACAAAAAGAAAGAAGAGGAGAGATCTAGAGAGAGTATTTAATTTTGAAAATATATATTATTTTAATGTGGTAAAAAAGAAGCATGTTTTTATATTGAAATAATATAACATGACAAAGTAATACTTTCTCTCTCCATTTTATATGATGTGGTCATTTTCCACTGTTTAAAGAATATATTTAATGATGTATGAGAAACAAAAGTTATGAAATAATTATAAAAATATTATTAAGTAATTATAATGTAAAGAAAATTTTAAAAATAAAGAATAAAAATATTAAAAAAACAAGGCAAAAAATAAGTATTTTTATTTTATTAAAATTGTAAAATTACTTATAATTTAAAAATAAATAAAATAGATTTTTAATTTAAGAGAAATTAATGCATAAAATGTCATATTAAAATCATATAAAAGTGGTCCAGGTTAATTATATTGATATTATAAGTTGAACAAAATTTACAAAAGAAAATATTTTATTAGGAAACTAACAATAATTATTAAAAATTTATAATATAAAATTTCACATAAATTTGAATGCATAATAGCATATTTCCATAATATCAAGTTTTTTTATTGGGTTAAACTTAACGGAAAAAATAAATAATGTTTTTAAGCTGTTCTAGAATTAGATAATGATGGGAGATAAATAATTTAATATTTTTTATGTGATTTAGGGTTTTTGATGCGGTGTAGAGCGAATTATGAATTTGCAAGTTTAATATTCCAACACAAGTCACTAAGAGAATGAGAAATAAAGTTTGAGTGAGAGAAAATTTAAATACTTGAGAAATGACATGAATTCCTCTTTAAATAGGAGAATCAATTGCAATCAAACGCGTGTGAAAGGGTGTAAGATTCAGTCAACCTTCAAATCACTATGGACGACTAGGAAAATGAGCCTAATTATTTTACGTTGAATGTCGCCCTTCACCTCTATTAGGCTTTCACAATTTTTGGGCCTTCTAGACAACCTAGAACAATTTTCCTTAAGCCCTTATCTCTATTTCGCAGAATGTGGGTTTGCGACATGTGTCTCAGTACATCCAAGAATTCCGAGAACGTGGAGATCTTTCATGGGACGTTTCTACCGGCTCTTGGGAATGAATGCATTAAATATTTCCTCTGTGACACGTATCATGGTGTTATTAGGAATGATTGACACATCTCCCTACGTTGGTCAACAATGATGTTTCATTTACCTTAGAGTGCTTGAGTGCCTTTTGAATTGTTTTTTTTACGAGATTTCAACAATTGATAATGTGAGTGATATTACGGTCTGCAATGTCCGAATAAGGTATATAAGGCTTCAAAAGCTTCATTTAATCTTTCCGACTTTTATTGATCGACAAAATATTCATTCTTCTTTTATCATTTATTTTTGGGAATGCTTTTCGTTCTAGTGCAAGATCAAGTTCGGTCGATCTTGTGGATTGGTGTCACTCTTGTATGTTTGGTTGATCTTGCCTCTAAGTTATGGATTTCAATATTCTCCTTTTTTTATTCGTTCAACTTCTTATCGTTTTTGAGATAGTGGGCGTCTGAGCTTACTCACTTGCCACATTGTACCTGCATTCTTTTGCAACATAAATTAATTATAGTTATTATATCAAATTCAATCAAGAAGATTGATAATGATATTTTGGCAAAATGGATGGATTCATAGATATTGGAGACTGATTCTATCTTTGTTTGTGATGAAGCATTCAACCAAACTATAATTGACAAGGGTTCTGCGACTGACTATGGAGTGTTTCCCCGAGACAAGGATAAGAGGATTTGTAGTCAATATGACAGATGTGTGATCCCTTTCCATGAATTCTTATTTTTTTCTAATAGGGTATTGTCTCTCCTCCAATGAGTTTGAAGTTGGCATAATGAATCATCTGCTTATTGCTCTTTTGTAGTTACATTCAATGAGTTGGACATTCATAAAAGTTTTCACCTTTGGTACGAATGCACGGGGATAAAACCAACTCTAACGTTGTTCTTCCACCCTTTCAAGACTTAACTCAGCATCAACCATGTGAATGGGTCCAATTTTTATTCTTTGAGGTAGACCATCAAATATTTCAAAGCTTATTTTGATAATGTGAAACATTCAAATGATTGTTTTTTCTTGATCACCTCTCTTAGTTAGGAGGTGCATGTAAAGATCTATCAGTTAGAGGTTGGTCCCCCGCATGTAATCACATGTCTTTTGCAAGTATTAGACTTAAAGCTATTGATTGACAGAGGTCAGGATGTATATTACAAACAAGAGGGGGTCTGTCTTAAGAGGAATTGTACCTAAAAACCCAACCGATAATCTTCTACCAAGACCTTGTTTTTTTTTAATAAACAAATATATAATAAAGAGATGAGGAATACTCCAAATAATACAGGGAGAACAAAGTCAGATATTTTCTACAACATAGAAGAGGAGTTTTGTGCCAATCAATAAAATTAATAATAACTGAAAAATACAAGCTACACCAACCCATATCCAAGCCCTATGCACTATTACCGACATACAATCATCAAAACTAAAAATTACGCCTTCAAACTAAATGTATTGCATAATAGCCAAATACTCCAAACTGAAGCCAACCAAATCACCCCTCTAATATAGCGTCTAGAAACTGATTTAAAAGGTGTATTCAAATCCATTAAATTATCTTATATGTGTTGAATGTCGTCTTTCACCCCTATTATGTTGAATGTCGTATTTCAGTACTCCTACTAGACTTTCGTGGTTTTTGGACTTTTTGCTTATTGTGATATCCAAATTGTTTTAATTAGATGAGATATTATATTTTATTGCTACAAAATTCCAAATAATATATTTGAGTAAACATAGTCATATATATTAAGGAATTTTATTTATGGTATTTTGATCCAATATATGTTTAAGTAAGTGTTGTAGAAAGGTCCAAGCAAATCAAATGGCACCCCTTTTTGGGCTGTGTCCACCCTGTCTCTTCTTAAAAGTCATTTTCTAGAGTGTAGGCCCCAAAACCATTAAGTCTACTTCTTCTCTCTTTTCCTCATCAATCAAAAGTAAAAGAAACTAAAAATAAAAACTCAATCAATTGGCAAACATACATACATACATGTAAAATAAAATACCAATCTCTCTTATCTTTAATTAATTATCCTATATCCCAATCTCTTATCTTTAATTAATTATCCTATAACACTATAAAAGAGGAGAGAGCAAACGAAAAAGTGACTTTTGTTAAGTAGTTAGTTAGAGAGAGTGGATGGCAATAGCAGGAGGAGCAGCAACATCATCACCAACCATAACCATGAGCTTGAGCAACAATAGTCACGAAGATGGAACTTGTAATTCCAACGACAACAATATAATTACTAAAGCTACTACTACTACTACTACACCTATAGTTGATGATGATCACGAGCATGATATGGTTATGCCAGGTTTTCGTTTCCATCCTACTGAAGAAGAACTTGTTGAATTCTACCTTCGCCGTAAGGTTGAGGGAAAACGTTTCAACGTTGAGCTTATCACTTTTCTCGATCTTTATCGCTATGACCCTTGGGAACTTCCTGGTATATATATATATATATATATATACATATAATCATCGTCATATATATCTATATAATAATATAAGAACTTCCCTTTTCTTGAAGCAATTCTTCAAACAGCACTTTTTTTGTTTACATCTTTAATTTCATTTTTTATACATAATACTACTGTTCTATACTCACTATATATATATATATTCACATACACCAATTGCTTTTGTATATTTGACTGAAAATTGGATTGTGTGATGAACAGCTTTGGCGGCGATCGGAGAGAAGGAATGGTACTTTTATGTGCCACGAGATCGAAAGTATAGAAACGGTGATCGTCCTAATCGTGTAACAACTTCCGGTTATTGGAAAGCAACTGGAGCTGATAGGATGATAAGAACTGAAAATTTTCGATCAATTGGACTGAAGAAAACCCTAGTTTTCTATTCTGGTAAAGCTCCTAAAGGTATAAGAACTAGTTGGATTATGAACGAGTATCGTTTACCTCAACACGAAACCGAACGATATCAAAAGGTATGTAAATTCAAATCACTTCTTCTTAATTATCAAATAGTCTTTCTTCTTCATGTATTTCATCATCTATTCAAACGTTTCTTAATTTGGTTTTGAAAAATCAATTAACCCTAGTTTTAAAGAGCTATATTATTATAGTAGCTTTTTTCAGAATCGATTAGAAGTAATCATAGATTCAAAGCTATAGAACACCAAAACAAAACAGTAGAAGCCGTAACCTTATATATATTCAAATCAATCAGTGAGAAGAGAGGTGAAATTGGTAGAAGAAGAAGAAGCAATTAATTAATACGTGATAGAAGAAAGAGAGAAAGAGAGTACAAAGAAACAGTGCCTACTTACAACAACTATCACCGTTTGTGATTAATTTCCTTCTCTTTCTCTTTCTCTCTCCTTTTCTAACATACACATGTACGATTTCATGCATGAATTTGAAATCTCTGACCACAAATTAATTAATTCCTTTCATCTCTCGTGATCACTTTCATGGTGCAGGTAGATTCACACTGTACATTGTTTTTTAAATTTCTTTAAACATAATAATGCATATGAAATGTTTGATAAATTGTTGATTCTTATAATAGTAACTAATAAATGTTGATTTTTGTTTGGATTCAAATTTGAAGGGTGAGATATCGTTATGTCGCGTATACAAGAGAGCTGGAGTAGAAGATCATCCTTCTCTCCCTCGTTGTCTTCCAATCACAAGACCTTCTTCGATTCCATCGTCATCCAGAGCCTCACATTCTGAGAAGAATAAACAGAATGAAACATTGGGATTAGGATTTGTTGTTGGACAATCATCAAAGATAATTGATAGTCAAATAAAAATGGATGGAAACAACAATAGCAGCGCTGACTGTAATTCAGATCATGTGACAACAGCTCTTGGTTTATCGAAATACAACCACACTACTCCAACTTACAGTACAGAAGAAGAGGAACAATTGATGATGATGCAGCAGCAGCAACAGCAACAACAACAACCTAGGCAATTAGTACAATATGCAGGAGGAAACTCATTGTTAGTTTCTGCTTGTGGTGCTGGTGCTGGTGCTATTTTCCCTGTCTCAGCTGCATCGGCGAGTTGTTCTAACATCGGTTCGACAAGTGCTGCAATGATGATGGATGATCTTAACAGGCTTGTGAGTTATCAGCAACAGCAATACTGTTACAATGTTCAAAACCATTCCAATCCAAATCCTAATCATTTGTCTACTTTGCTTATGCAACCAATGCCTCTACCAAATCAACTACCAACAACATTCTCTGACAGACTGTGGGACTGGAATCCAATTCCTGAAGATCATAACCATCCCAACAGTAACACCGGCAACTTCAAGTAATCACTAATTACTCAGTTCTATAAGTTTTTATTATATCAATATGCATGGATCAACCTACTATAGTGCAAATATATATTTGATACATGAGCCAGCTGATTTCAGTTATCAACTTTATGTAGGTTGTTTTTCTAATTACTCTGATTATTCGGCCTGTATCTTAGATTTCAGTGACATATATATATAATTGTATCATGACTCATTTTCATCACTCAACAATTATATGGATGATATCTTCCTATTAGTTTTCCTTTCATTTTTGGTATGTATATATGCAGTTATGATTAGGTTAAGTTTGACATATAATATGTTAATGTTATATTACTCAAAACAAGAAAAATCATATGCTAATAAGAAAATAAACTACTAACTAAGAGGAAGAAAAGCAATTGATAAAGATGTGATTATGAATCTAAATTTTGAGGATATGATATGGTGTGTATGTGTTCTCCACTCCTCTTCTTTCATGTATATATATGTCATTTTATGGTGAACATAATGAAATGAAATGGAGTTTTTGCACTTTTTATAGTGGGTAATCCAAACAAAATTTCTTTGTTTGGGTAAATAATCTTCTGTAAATGCTATGGTACAAATGATTATAATGTATATACTTTTTTTTTCTTTCTTTTGGATCTATTTTCTTTGACATTGTACCTTTGTAGTGGATTAGAGTATTTCTTCTATTCATCTTTTTATTCTTATATATTTGTCATTAAAAAAAATGAATAGATAAAAATCTATCAAAGTGAGAATTAGCTAGGCAAAGACATTTTATGTCCCTTTTAAAATGTCTATGCATAATCTCGGATCTTTAAAAGGATACTCCAAATTTATTTATTTATTTTATTTCAAAAAATGTTCAAATGTGGATTTCTACATTAATAAAACATTGGATTTTGTTTCTATGTTGGTTTTGGGAGTGTTTGTTTTATTTGTAATTTTTTAATCTATTTTCTTTGATTTTGTCTCTTTGTAATGAGTTAAAATACTTCTTTATATATATATATATATATATATATATATATATATATATATATATATATATATATATATATATATATATATATATATATATATATATAAACTTCGTGGTATTTAATGGGGACTCTTATATAGCTCGATTTCATAAAATAATGTTTAATATGAACTTCCACCATTTTTAATAAAATAGTAAGTTTTTAGTCAAAAATAAATAAATGTGCTTTATTAAAAATTATAGAGTCCATCTTCTACCTATTTTTTTAGGTCCATATTAGGGACCGTCGACATTAATATCTTGTGTATCACCTAGCTAGGGTATAAAAGTTATGACTTATGACCAATACACTCTCGACCAATTTCTTAGGTGATTAGATGGACTAAAACCTAGACAAGTGGCTTCTTTAACGCTTTGAGCCAGAATCATGTCATAAGTTCTCTTAAGCACTTCACAAATAGTTATGCTATACATATAAATCTAAATAAGTTTCTTCATATGCATGCACATACAAAGTAGACACTACAACATTGTGTGATTTACCTGTTTAAAAACATTTCGTGGTTTATCAATGGTTAACACCCATGACAACAACATAGAACACATGAATATTAGGTTTTTGCAAAACGGAACATGACAGACAATAATATTATAACTTATAAGTTTTGATTTCTTAAGGTGGCCATTGAATAAATTTGAACCTCCTGCTATTTCCTTGGTGATTTTCCTTTTGAGCAATCTGTTTGGCAGTGAAATAAAAATCACAAAGGATGGGATTCAAACCATGTAGGTATGCTCTTGTTTGGTGTATGGAATAATATCATTTACTTAAATCAATATCTAGATTATATATGTACATCTGCACTCTATTCCATTTTTTTTTAGCATCTTAAATGTGTTAAAAACTTTAGATGCGTTTAGATAACTATATATATTTGGTTTTATTCTTCTAAACATATATCCCTAAACAATAATTACTTAACTTTTATTTTACAAAACTTTATAATTAACAATTTATTAATATTACATTGAAAATTCGCACATATAAATATGTGTATGTGAGGAGTGTGTTAGTGATATAATTCAAGTTGTAGCATAAGTTTAAATTAAGTTTAAATTAGTTAAGGATAATTTGTTATATTAGTTACTTAGTATATAAGTAACATAGTAGTATATATACACATAATTGTAATTCAGTTTTTACAGCTTTCAATAATAACAATTCATAGCAATTACTTTTCATTCTCTCTCATTCAAAGTGTCTTACGCACTAACGAAATGGTATCCAGACCTTCTGGTTCGTATTTTTGATCGTGTTTTAAAGAATTTCACGTAGGTGGTCGATTTCTAGGGATCGTGAATTGTGTTTGCTGCAAAGATGAATGATAGTAATGATGTTACCAATTCTTGATGGCAAAAATTGGATTTGATGGAGAAAATATATACAGTCGTTGTTCGGCTCTCAAGAAACCCTAGAAGTGGTTACTAATGGCGTTCTTGAGCTTGCTCAAAACACAAACGATGCTCAGAGAGTTACTCACAATGATGCAAAAATGAAAGATTGCAAGGTTGTGTATTGTATTCAATCTGTTGTAGATGCGACGAACTTTGATCGAATTTTTTATGTTGAATCGACGAATGAGACATGAGATATTCTTGTCAAGTATTATGAAGGAGGTGATAAGGTTAAAGTCGTCAAATTGCAGATGGTACAAAGACAATATGAATTATTGCAGATGATGTGAGGGCAAAGTTCCCTATTACTATGTCTTTTAAACTAGGAGATTTAGTTCGTATGTATTTTGGACGGTATCATCTTGTCTAATTCATGCATTCATCTATTGTTATCGTGCATGAGTGTTCCTAAACTTATATTAGATGCTTAGGATCTTTCACAACATCAAAAATGTGGTTATAGGTGTTTTTGTAAGCCACATATCGACTCACAGTTGTTGCAAGTCGACCTATATTGTAGCATATTTTTCCTGGAACATTCTGCCATCTTGTAGAGGTCGATGCACAAGATATAGAGGTCGACCTCTGGGTCAGCGCACACATGCTACAATTTGACTCATATTGTAGGAATTCTCATTTGTGAGATTTTTCCTTGCATGTGTCGATGCATGAACACTCTGTAGGTCGACGTACAACTTCCCTTCTTTTTCATTTTACCCACTGCATTGTACATGTCGACTCATAACAGCCTATAGGTCGACCTGTCGTATGTTTCCACTCAAAATTATGTTATTTTGTGTTCCCAAACTCAATTTTTCTTGTATTCGTTCATTCTCATATAAATGCTCATTTGTATCATTTTAAAAATTAAGGAGAAAATTGAAAGATACATTGTCTTGCTCTTCATCTTCACTCTCATCTTTGCATTCATTAATAATCATTACATTCATCATTATTGATTGTATTTTGTCAAGAGTGATAACGTCCAAGCATAGGAATTATAATTCTGTTTGGGTAGATATTCAGTGGGATTTTATTCGATAAAATCATTGGGTTTTGTCCTCCAAGATCTTGAAAGATTTGGGGGATTTTCCACAAGTCTTCGAATTACATATTCAGTCGAGTTAAGGCCTTGAATAATGGTGGGTTCGGTCAAGGGAGTAATGATAATCAGAGGATTGTTCTGAAAAATTTGGGTCAAGCATTTTGCGATTGAAATCAGCTGAGTGAATGACTAGAAGAACGGAAGGTTCGGTCAAGTGAGTAGCGGTAACCAGAGGTTTGTTTGTAAGTGGTTGATTCACTTGATTAATCTAGAATCAAGGGAAGAGAGGCAACAATTAGGTTAGATTGTTGGTTAGCTAGTACTTCTCTTATATTGGATATTGCACACAAATTTTATACATATCTCAATTCTATTTTTAGAATTGAAGGCAGACATACCCTTAGCGAGGACGAAAGGGGAAATTCCTAAACAAATCGGGTGTCTCTCTCTTTCTATATCTCGTTACTTTGCATTTTTTAGTTTGTGTAAAATTAATTGTTAAAAAATATTTCAATTGGCTTGTAGTGTATCTAATAGCTTTGAAAAATCATTGCAATCACCTTGATTACAAGTAAAAATAATGCACTATAAAATCAAAGGAAGTATTAACTTGGTGTGTTTCGCACGCCAAGTGTTTGATAAATTGATAGCACAAAAATTGTTTGTTATATTGTCTACTCAAGTTTTATTCTCTATTAATCATTGGAAGTTGGTTTATTTTAAGTGGATTTCTTTTAACTATTGATTGGAAACTGTATTGATTTTATTCTCTCATTTACATAATTTCATTCAGTTTCGCATATTCGGTATTTCCAATAACGGTTTGGCTAGACGAGTGTTGATCCGAGGCCGAGTTTGTATTAATTTTTCAAACAAATTTTAAAGCGCACATTATTAAAAATATGTGATATATTCAACCCCCCTTCTAGATCAATGTCATTGTCTAACAAGTGGTATCACAAGCACCTGTTCATCTAGTGTTTCGCATATAGCTTATTAGAAAATGGCCTCCGACCTAAAAGGGCGTATAATAGAGCCCCAGTTTTTAGTGGTGAGAGCTATGGTTATTGGAAATATTGTATGTGGGTGCATATCAATTCCATTGATAGAAATATATGGAAAGTTATCCTAAATGATCCTATAGAAATAACTATGAGCAATGAATATAATGTTAAAGTACCTAAACCCGAAGCATAATGGAATGATGAAGATGAGAAAAAGTACAATTATGATTGGAAATCTAGAAATATTCTCATATCCGCTTTGAGAGTTGATGAAGGAAGCCAACGATCCCACGATACTAGACATCACAACATTGTTTGGTAAGGTTGAAGAACATGAGCAAAAGCTCATAAATCTTGATCTACATGAAAAAAAAAGAGAAATCAAAAGACATAGAGAAGAAGTATATTGCTTTAAAGGCTTCTAGCTCAAAGTCCTCCACCAAAGAAGTTAGTGAGAGGGATTCGAGTGATAATGAAGGAGATTCAAATGATTAAATGGGGTTGTTCATAAGAAGGTACAATAGATACATTAGGAAGAATGGAATACAACATTCAGACAAAAATCTTATTCACTTTAGATGCTAACCAAAGTCCTCAAATCAAGAAGGAAATAAGAATTCGAAGTCAAAAAGTTCATGCTTTAATTGCGGAAAGGTTGGTCACTACAAGCCGAATTGTCTCTTGATGAAAAAATACAAAGGAAAAGACCAACATAAAAATAAATCGAGCAAGCCTTGAAGAGCATACATAGCATGAGAGAGTGATAATGAGTCTTCAAGCAAAGGTGGCTCGACTGATGAAGAAGAAACAAACAATCTTTGTCTCATGGTTCATCAAAAGAAGAAAAATAATGTAAGGCATTCTAAATATGAACATGTTGATAAAATGTCTTATTTCGATTTGCAAAATGCTTTTAAACTCTACACAATGAGGCTAAAGAGACTTTTATTCGCTTAGCTTCAAATAAGAAAATTTCTCACATTTAGAGAAAAAGGTTTACGATTCCAAAAGGGTATTAGAAGCTCTTAAGAAATCAATGGTAGAGTATACAAAAGCAAAAGTTGAGGATGACAAGTTCTCTTGGTTTGATTGGCACGTTTGTGAAACTTGTTGTATTTAGCAAAAGGAGGTTAGAACTCTTAAAGTTAAATTAGACAAGGATTTAGAACATAAAGTTACATTTGCTATTGATCATTCACATTTTAGAAGTAGTATGAATAATCCTTATAAAAAATACACTTATGTGATAAGAGATCGATGTAGCAAAAGTAACATCAATTCAAACTTAATTGTCTATATTGTTGCGAGAAGGGACACATCATTGCAAAATGCCAATTTAGAAGATTTTTGGTTCCTAAAGGTATTTTCCAATGGTTTCCCAAATACAACCAAAGTTTCACTCACACACAAGGACCCAATGAAAATTGTGTACCTATCTCTCTTGCTTAAATTTGTAGGTGGAATGTCGTGAATCTACAGAGAGAAGATGATTTCTCTATAGTGGATGTTCAAGGCATATGACGGGTGACATTTCCTTATTCATTGACTTTGTGGCAAAGAAGAAAGGATTTGTAACCTGTAGTGATAACAACAATGGAAAAATACTTGGAAAAGGTAGTGTAGGTAATCCTTTTTCTACTACTATCTCAGGTGTCCTTTTAGTTGAAAGTATTAAACACAATCTTATTAGCATAAATCAACTATGTGACAAAGAATATAAAGTCACTTTTTCAAAAGATTGTTGCATGATTGAACACAATGTTAAGAAATATGATGTGTTTAAGATCTTGAGGGTAAAAAATGTATATATGCTTGACTTGAATGAAGTATCTTTGACTAGTAATAAATGTCTTGTTTCCATGAGTGAAGACTCATGTTTATGGCATAGGCACTTAGCGCATGTCAACTTTGACTTGCTGAATAAATTAGTTTCAAAAGATCTAGTTGTCGGACTACCCAAGGTTAAATTTCCAAAAGATCACCAATGTGATGCGTGCCAAATGGGGAATCTAAAAACGTTGTTTCTACATCGAGACCCCTTGAACTTGTCCATATGGATCTTTTTGAGCCATCTAGAATCAAATCCTAGGTGGAAATTACTACGGGTCTGTTATTGTAGACGACTATTCTAGATTTTGTTGGACTATTTTCTTAGCTATTAAAAGTACCACTTTTTCAGCTTTTGAAAAGTTTGCCAAGGTTTCTCAAAACAAATTAAATTCTAGCATTGTTACTATCCGAAGCGATCACGGAGGTGAATTTACAAACCACCTCTTTGAGGAGTTTTGTGACAAGATGACATTGATCATAATTTTTTCGCTCCAAGGACTCAGCAGCAAAATGGAGTGGTGGAACGTAAAAATTGTATTTTAGAGGAGCTTGGAAGAACTATGATCAATGACAATGGTATTCCTAAATACTTTTTGAGGATGCCATAAGTACGGTGTGTTATGTTTTAAATAGGGTACTTATTCATCATATTCTCAACATAACTCCCTACGGACTTTTAAATGGTAAGAAGCCAAATGTTTAATATCTCAGAGTTTTCGGTTGTAAATGTTTTGGTTTAAAGAACGGAAAAGAAAATCTTGGAAAATTTGACTCAAAGGCCGATGAAGGTATCTTTCTTGGATTCTCTCAATCTAGAAAATCATATAGGGTGTATAATAAAAGGTTGCTTATTTTTGAAGAATTTGTGCATGTTACCTTTGATGAATCTTGTCTGAAAAATTGTTAGAAAGGGTATTTCTTTTAATGGTCCAGGTGTCTCTTCGAGTGACATACTCAAAGATCTTGAGAAAAGATTGATCAACTTGAATCAGTGAAAACTGAGGAGGAGGTGGAGGGGGAGGAGGAAGATCAAAAATCTGAAAAGAATGAGGAAAATCATCCTACAAGCAATGATGGCATTTCTTCAGCTTGGAAATAATGGTGCGGGCTTTGGTAGTGTGAAACCTGCGCCCGAAACCTGAAACCACACCCGCTTAGACTTTAATTTTAATTTTAATTGTAGACTTTAATTTTAATTTTAATTGTACAATGTAGAATTTAATTTTAATTGTAATGTTAAGATGTTGAACACCTTAATTTTAATTGTAATGTTACCAAACTTGATGGAAATTTGTAATTTAATTCCTAAATTTCTTTGAGAGAACTTGATGGAATTCTTGTGTTTCAAATTTCAATTTTAATGTTGTATTTTTGTGTTTTTGCTACGAGTTTGGGTTTGCATGGAAAAACCTGAAGTGTGGGCATGGATGTTAATTTGCCACCTGAATAGCCTTTGGGTTTGAGTTCGGGTTCGGGTGGTGATTTCGGGTGCGAGTTTGGATATGTGAAACCCATACCCGACCCATTATCATCCCTACTTGGAAATCCTCTAAGGATCATCCAATCGACAATATTATCAAAGATATTTCAAAAAGAGTAACTACACAGTCAAAGATATGTAACTTTTGTTATCATTATGCTTGTGTGTCTCAAATTGAGCCTAAAAACTCCAAAATTTCCTTACTCGATGAACATTGGTTTTTAGCAATGCAAGAGGAATTAAATCAATTCATGAGAAATGAGGTATGGGACCTTGTCCCCCCTCCGCGAGGTCATCGAGTGATTGGTACAAAATGGGTATTTAGGAACAAATTAGACGAAAACGAGTTTATAACTCGCAACAAGTCCCGTTTTGTTACTCAAGGCTATAATCAAGAGGAGGGCATTGACTATGAGGAGACTTATGATCTGGTTGCCCACCTCGATGTTATACGCCTTTTTCTTGCATATGCTTATTCACAATTTTAAACTATACCAAATGGATGTGAAAAATGATTTCTTAAACAGATACTCAACCTCTCGGATTTGAAAACTATGAGTATCTAAATTACGTTTATAAACTTAAATGTGCTTTGTATGGTCTCAAGCAAGCCCCTAGGGCTTGGTATGAGCGACCTAGCAAATTTTTTCTCGATCAAGAGTACTCAAGAGGGACGGTTGATACTACACTCTTTATTAAGCGTCAATGAAAGCACTTTATTCTAGTCCAAGTTTATGTTGATGACATTATATTTGGATCCACGAATATACACTTGGTCAAGGAATTTTCAAATTTAATGCAAGGTGGGTTCGAGATGAGTATAATGAGGGAGATAACCTACTTCCTCAAACTTCAAATCAAACAACTTGAAGAAGGAACTTTTGTAAGCAAAACAAAGTATTGTGTTGATCTTCTCAAGCACTTTGATATGGTAAACTCAAAATCTATTGACACTCCAATGCCCACAAATGAGAATTTAGATCAAGATATGAATGGTAAGTTCGTTGATGTTAGACGATGGCATGGATCTAAAAAGGGGGGTTGAATAGATCCCCTATTTGAAACTTGGCGCTTTTTAAAAATTGTTTTAAAAGGTTGTGAAAGCTCCTCGGACTACAATCGTCTAAAATGATTTGTTATTAGTAAGATCGAATATGCGTGAAAACCAAATGGAATGACTAATATAAAGGAATCAATATATATCAATCAATCGATCAAATCCATAAATCCTTGATATATCTATTTCCAATGATGAGACTAAAGGAGAAAACAATCACAATATTAATTGGCTTGTGTGAAGTCAATTTAGCAAACACTTGGTGTGCAAAATACTCCAGTCTTAATTTCACTTAAATTAATAGTGTAGAATTTTCTTAGCTACAATCAAAGTGATTCCAATAACTTTTAAGACAATGTTAACACACTACCACTAAGTGAATCAATGTTATCAATTAACTTCACATAAGTTTCAATGAATGTAGAAATTTAAAGAGATATAGAAAGAGAGAACAATACCAGATTTGTTTAGGCAGTTTCCCTTTCGTCCTAGGTTAGGGTACATCTGCCCCTAATTCCAAAAATAGAATTGAAATATTGAATATTAAGTTGCAATGTTTATACAATAGAAGTAATAGTCACCACCATAAACCCTAATTGTTGAAGTTGACATTATTCCCTTCTCTTCCCTTGATCCAAGTCGAATCAAGTGCATCAAACGCTTCGAACAAACCTTTTGTTACCGCTAATTATTTGCACGAACACTCCGTTCTTCAAACTCTTAGCTCGGCTGATTTCGATCACCAATGTTCGATCCCAAATCCATCTTCACATTCCTCCGTTTACCATTAATATTTTGAAGCAACAACTCGTTCTTCAAATTTTAACTCGACTGAGTCTGTGAAGCAACGATTTGTGCAAAAAAACCCAAATCTCTCAAGATCTTGGAGGGTAAAAACCTAGGATTTTATTCAAGAAAACCCCATTAAAACCTCAACCTAAAATAGATACACAATCCTAAGTTTTGGACGTTAACACCACAACAATGCACAATGATCAACAAAAGTTGCTATGTGTAATTGTTTACAAATGCAATTAAGAATGAAGATGAAAAGGAAACTATTGTATATCTTTTACTTTTCCTGTTTATTTGAAAATCCTACAAAATGACTATATATGTAAGAGTAAATGAATTCAGGAAAAAATGACTTTGGAAGCAAAGAAAAACAGTATTTTATTTGGTGTAAATGGCCGCTAGGCCGACCTCCAACAGGTTATGATTCGACTTGTACACTACATAGGTAAACAAGATGAAAGGAAGCAAACTATACGTCGACTTGTAAGAGTTCATGAGTCGACGCATATAATATTTCTAGTATGATTCGACCTATAGAGGTGTTGTGAGTCGACACATACAAGGAAAAGAGTTGCTCTATGAAAATACCTTGTTATGAGTTGACCTATACATGTTTATGAGTCAACCTATGCAGTGAAAAAATGCCAAAATGTATTTTTTTTAGCAAAGAGCATGATTCTATATGTTTCATACATGTTCTAGGAATGATTTTTGGTATGTATGAAGAATGAATGCATGGCTTAGATAGAGTGACCAAATCCAAACTACATAACATATAATCTACCTAATTTTGGCATCATTAAAAACTAGCACAAAAACAAAGTGTGATAGAGAACCTTGCCCTCACATACTCCCCCTTTTTTATGTTGGCAAAACCTTCAAAATAAAATCAAGTATGAAGGAATTATGCTCCCCCTATCTATATGCACTCTCCATATCCGCTTTAATGCTTCCACTTGACTTTTATAGCTTTCTCCCCTTTTGACAACATCAGAAAGAGAAAGACAACTAATGGCATCAAGATTAGAACATTCATAAACTAAGAGATATCAGTCATATGAAATTGCAACTCAAAGCATGTATTAACAAACATCCACATATAATGTGCTAATACATCAAAATAAATGATTTAAACAAGACATATTCACACAAACACAAAGTTAGAGAACAAGTCTAGAGAGAAATAACAAAATACGAAGTGAAAAATGACAAATGACAAATGCAAATGAGGTAGGTTTCTCCCACGAACTTGGAACAGGACATGATTATTCACTCCAACCGCTCCTGCAATTCATTGACGCTTGTATTCAAGTTTTTGATGCTCATAGAGAGGGACGGGTATTGTGATGCCGACGATTCAACCATAGTAACAAACTGCTCCAAAACACTTGAAGTAAACATGTCAAAATTTTCTTTTTATAGGTGAATCCGTTCTTAAACATATTCATACTGAGTTTGTCGAAGAGAAAAAAAAATTTGTTGTTCAATTTACAAGTTTCTAAGCATGCTAAGCACCTCAAAGTTGTCATTTGAGTGATGAATCAGAGAAGGAGGAACATAAGAAGTCCCATATTTAGACCAACTAGTTTGTCTCCAATCACCCCAGCCCTGATTCTCTTGATCATATTACACCGGAGCAACTCCCAACCAAACTGGATAACATTAGTTTCGAGTAATGATCACTCGCATCATTAGTTGTTTCTTCTTATTTAACCTCATCAAAGACAAGGTTACTAGAAACAACTCCTTTATTTTTTAGGAAATATTTATTCAATTTATTGTCCCAAATATAACCCATTAGAGTAAGAGTCGTTTGACCAAACTCATGAGCAGAAGTAATATACAGATAAGTAATACCTGGAACAACAATGTTGTGATAATCCAGAATGGATTGAATCAATAATCCTTAACACAATGACGATCCCTTACCGCGCTCTTTTAAAGCGAAGATTCGGTGAGCAAAGTAGTAAGGTCAACAAACTTTTACCTTATTTTTGAGAAAATGAATAAGATGCACCTCCACTTGATCAACACGAGTGTAGACTACTTTCTTAGAATGAAGCACATGAGACACAATCCATTCTAAAATACGGTATTCCATCTTCACATAACCAATTGTGACATGTTTAGGAAAGTTGTCACTAGCAACAACATCTTCAGAATAAGGAACCTTCTACATAAAGTTCAAAGCATATTTGAAGTTGTAATGCTCAATGTAATCAGTATCACTCACACAAGTAGGCCCAGAGAGTTTAGGCCCCATATTAAATATCTTTTCCCAAAAATCATGATTTACACAATAAGATTCTCCACCCATTTTAAATGCAAATTCCTACCCATTAAATTTACCCATCAATCTAGCATAAGATAAACGAACCATATCTTCATTATAGTTAGTAGAACATTCCAAAAATTTGTTAATATTTTGATGTTCCATATATTCAACAATCTTTGGAATATGAATCGTAGACGCTGCCACATGTAAATACACATATTGTTGAACCACAGACCGTTTGCTAAAATGTGTTTCAAAGTCTTTGGAAACAGTGAGACAGGTTAGAGATTCAAAACTTATCATTGGTTAGGAGGATGAACCTCTTGTAGACCTTTTGTTGGTTACACTTGAAGAAGCTATAAGAAAACCCTTAATTTGTTAAAGAAATGAAGTAGGATAGTATGGGTCACCAAGAATCCTTCACAAAATTCAATTTGAGGCACCAAATTTGATGAATTTGGGAAAGGGGTTTTAGGGTTTTTAAGATGGTTTAGAGAGGTTTTGAGTGCAGAGAGAGAAATCACATGAAAAATGAGCATGCAAATGCAAGAGAAAAATAATTTAGAGAAAGAAAATGAAAAGGTGCACGAGCGATGAGTCGGCTCATGAAGGTTATGTGCGTCGACTCTTGCTGGAAGCTATTTCTAAAATTGAAAATCCATCAGTATGCGTCGACTCATATGGATGTTGTGGGTCAGCACATAAGAGGCAGTAGCTTCCAAACGAATTTGCAAAAATTTTGGTAGACTCACAAGCATAATCGGTCGACGCATATCATGAAAAAAATGCAAAACTGTGAACAATTATGATATGAATGATGCATAAAATGATAAATAACAAGCCTACACTAATTTTAAGCACCAAAAATGGAATATTTATGAGCATAAAACTAGCACATGCGCAACAAATTTCATATAACACATAGTAGTGAAACTTGTTAGGTAAATATACAAAGTAAATGCAAAGTGTAGAGGAAGAATATTACCTAAATATTGATGAAGAGGGAAAGCACTCACATAAAGCTTAAACTTACAAACATGGTTAACTAATATGTATAATCATGTAGAGATAGAAGGCATGCCACAAATATTAAGCATGATCCAAAATATCTAGAACATCAAGTTTCCTATGAATGTAAAAGAATGGTTTCGTCGCGAGAGGTTTTGTAAAGATATCGGCAAGTTGATTTTTAGTATCAAAATACTCGAACACGACATCTCCTTTCTCAACATGATCCCTAAGGAAGTGGTGTCTAATTTCAATATGCTTAGTGTGTGAATGTATCACATGATTTTTGGTTAGATTGATGGCACTAGTGTTGTCATAAAGAATAGGAACACAATGAAGTTTTACATTAAAATCGAGCTTTTTGTTTGAGCCACAAAATTTGGGCACAACAACTACCGCTTGCGACGTATTCGGCCTCAGCAGTTGACAAGGCAACATAGACTTGATTTTTGCTATTCCAACACACTAAGGCATTTGAAAAGAAATGACATGCGCCACTAGTGTTTTTTCTATCAAATTTGTAATCGGAAAAATCAGAATCGGAATAGCTAGCTAAAAAGCAATCACTCCCCTTAGAAAACCAAAGCCCAAACTTGGAAGTACCACAAAGGTATCTAAGTATGTGCTTAACTGCTTTTAAATGTGATTCTTTGGGACATGATTGGTATCTAGCACACATGAAAACACTAAACATGATATTCGGTCGAGATTTTGTAAGGTAAAGAAGAGAGCCTATCATACTGTTATCCCTAAATTTCGACGCTAACAATTAACGAGGTCATTTGGCTTAATAGAGAGTTTTCTCATTATGAGCTAAAAGTGAGGTTTTCGACATTACTCAATAAAAGGATGAGAGTCGAAGGAACCTACTTACAAATTTGGTACTTAGAGAAATTATAGGTTAAAATATTCCTAAGTGTTGGGATGATTCGATCGTGCTAAGATTCGACGAAAATGGCAGTTACATGAGTTTGACACGTTCAAGCGTGGAGGGAAGTGTCGCTCCCGGGATTTTCATCCTAGTACAAACGTGAAAGTGGCATAGAAAAGATAGAGTCGCCAACCAGGCATTTTTATCCCGAATGAATGGGAAAGGTAATGCTACACAAACCAAAGAGAAAAGGAAAGGACAAGGTCCTACGAACCAAAGAATTGGGTTCGGGAGTCGGTTACGAACTGTGAAGGTATTAGCACCCCAGATCGTCCATCGTACCCGATGGGATCCACACTTGTTAGTTTGTTTCAAAGGGTAAGGAATAAACTGTTGTTGAATAAAAACCGCTACTGGAACTAGAATGAGAGAGGGAACTGGAAAAAGAGATCGAAAAGGTACGGGAAAATGTAGAGAAAATAAAGAATGTGCTCAAATGGGCCCTACCCCACTGCCTATGTATCTCATGGAAAATGAGAATCAGAGTCGACGTAGTTCTCCTAACTAAGGCGTGAACTTTGTTTGTGTTTTTTATGAATTGAACTACTTATGCCTATGCTCAGGTGTTGTAGGCTCGTCTGGTACGGGTGCATTTACCTTCTTGCAAAGAAACATGTCGAAGCGAGTTCTTTCGTTATGAGGGAATGAGATGAGAAGAGAGTTCCCGCTGGAAAGAGGTTCATTGTTTGTTTGTTGTCTTTTATAAGAAGTGTTTTGATTTTGTGTTTGTCGTATACACAACATTAAAGACTATGATACAAGAGTGAATACTTTACAAGGTCGCCCCCAATGGAACATTTGCAAAGCATTATAGAAGAATGGAGGAGACCTCCATTAATCATTTCCTATATAGCTTAAGGCTCGTGGCGTATTGTACACACTTTCATTATTACATATTTTTTACTTTTCTTTAAGGATGAGAAGATAGACTCAAGTTAAGAAAGGGAAAACGCTATGGGAAACTAAGACTCACCCTATGTTATTGTGCAATGGAGATCCTAGAGTTTAGTGAGGTTTGAAGAACTCTAAACCTAGGAAAGAGATAAGAAAAACAAGTTCTAACTCACTTCAAAGGATGAAGATGAGATAAGAACTCAAAGGGATGGAAGGAATGGAATGTCAAATAAGCATAAAGATACTTATCGCAAACATACAAGAGAACTTTAAAAGGATAAGGGAGAAGGTGTATATGGGATACCCTCCCACACACATGGCTTACCATAACCCCCTATAAAAAAAGGTTAGTACCAAAATAATTTTCATATCGGAAACAAAACAAAGGAATAAAGACAATTAAACCTTACACGCATCCTAGAATGGAACTATGGTTCAAAATAAGACCTAAGTCTAAAGGTGAAGGTACCTAAAGGTTATATGACTTCTAAAGTCAGTAGCTACATACTATATGTCCCTAGGGGGGCTAGGATACCTCGCAAGATCTAACTATGTCAAACTATGTACAAAAAGTACACATAAGTTCATATGAATGCAAGTTAGGGTTCATGGATGAAGTGTGAGTGCATATGTGTAACACCCCAAAATTTACCCTCTTATCTATTATCAACCTCAAGCAGCTTATGCATCATTCCCACATCATTCCGCATATCATTGCATCACATATGAAAAATAAATAAATCATCATCATTTGCATACGCATGAGGCATGTGATCGATCGAGGCTTGTCAATCATTGGGGCTCAAGAGAAAAATAATACTACAAAAATAATCCAAACCATTTCCAAGCTAACCAACCAAAGAAATGAAGAATTCACATTTTTCATCCGTTAACCGGTTAACGCCCGGGGTTAATCGGTTAACAGGCGCGAAATTTGAATAAACACTTCAAAGATTAGTTGTTTTCACCATTTCCCTCCACTTTTTCTCTTCCTTCTTTCTACCTTGTTCCACACTCCACTTACCTTCCACTTTAGCCTTGGATTTTTCTACCACATTCTAGATCCTTCTACAACCTTCCAAGGAATATTCTAGAACCCTAACTAACTCCAACTAACTCCAAGCCTAACTCCAAACCTCTTTCTCCCAAACCTAATGCCCAAGCAAGATCCATACCTAAGCCTCATGCCAAGCCTAACTACTATATAAGTTCATTTCATCCCAAACAAAAGGGGGCCACTTCATTTTTTCACCATTCTCACTTCATCTCTCTCATTTTCTCTCAACTTTTCCTCCATTTTAAACCTTTCACCAAAAGCTTCTCCACCAAGAATTCTTCAAGTTTCACATTGAAACTTGAGGAATTTGAAGCTAAACCTCCATTCAAGCATCAGTTACATGGCTTATTGAATAAGTAGCTGTTGTTTTTGGATTGATTTGAGCTTCTTGGAAGTGATTTTGCAAGTGTTCATCAATATCGTCATCAACCGCATTTATTTAGCGCATTCGCGGATAGCATCGGAGCTTCAGTTTTCTCTCCTCTATCGCGTTTCGATCGGCATTACAACACTCATCAAAGCAAGCCTCCACTTTGTAGGTTGGTGTATCAAAATCACTTTCTCGATTTAAGTTATTTCTCTTCATCTCGCCTTACGGCATTCTTCGTATTATCGTTCTTGCGTTTATTGATTTTTGAGTGGATTAATCATTAAGTTAGAAATTTTGATATGCATGTGGATTTCTTGAGTGCTAAATTGTTGCTTCTAGGTGTAGAATTCGTGCTCATTTGATAGGTTAATCATATGAGCTTTTGGAAATAAGTTGGTAGGCTAGAAGTGTTTCCCTTAACTAAGTTTTTCAATTTTGTTCAGTGTTAACCGGTTAACCCCATGGGTTAACCGATTAACGTGTCTATGATGCGCCATGTTTCCCTAAGTTTTGAGTCGGTTAACCGGTTAACCTATACCGTTAACTTGTTAACACTGTACATACTTGTGATTTTTGGTTGTTTGCATGAATGTTTGCTAGCCATTGCTTCTTTAATTGTTGTGTACATATAATACATGATTTTAGAGAATTGTTAAGATCATTTTTGGTGCAAGATTCTGTATTCTTTGTAGCTTTCGACATGCGTTTCATTAGTTTCAATTTTTGTGCTTAAATGTTGATTTTGCGCTCATAATGGATTGTGAAGTTGATACCATGTTTGAACCTCTTCACTTGCATGTTAATAATGATCTAAAATTTTGTTTTGAACTGTATTTGGGATCAATGCAAGTTTTGGCTATAGGAACACATAATAACATGTTGTGTTTTACTTGAAAATAAAGGATTCACATGTAATTCTTGCTTGCTTATTTGCTACCACTTCCATGTTAATGCTTAATTATGATTTGAGTATGCCATGATACATGTTCACTTGGTTGCTTGTTTGCAATATATGCATGTTCACCTTGCTCTTATTTGTCAATATGTGTTTACCATGAAAATGCACAATTCTCCTACTTTGTGAATGTTCTTTAAGTCAAGTCTTGAAAATGCTCACATACTTGTAAATTCATGCCTATACCATGCTTGTTGATCTCCTTTAATAATGAAATGATGCATGTTCATGTATTGACACTTGTGTATGCACAATAAAAAATGAGTCAAATCTGCCTTGTTTTTCATAGTTGTGTTTTGAAGCAGTGGCTATTAAATGTGTGTTGTTTGTTGTATGTTCATACTTTTAACACATATTTTACATGTTGTATGTTAGTTGTAGTAGGTTGTTTGTGTCGTGCATTGCTTTTCATAGCTGTTTGTGCATTTGAGAGTTGTGATAGCTGCTGGATTCTTAGCATAGTTTTTAGTACCTTTTAGACTTAGGATTGAGTCTAGTTTAGGTCATAGATGCCTTAGGAATTGTTTGGTATGTGTTTACCTCATTCCTTTTTATCACATGTACACTATTAACCTTTGTTTTGTAGGGGGTTGAGGTAAGTTCTTCACCTTATCCTTTTATTTCTTATGCTTTCAATATGCATTTGCTTTACATTTTACGCTTGTGCTTGTTAGGCTTTCCCCTTTGTTAGAAGCAACTTACCTTCCTTAGGAAGAAAGTTGCATTCTAATTCTCCTTTCTTCTTTTCCTTTTTCCTCATTAGGATTAGAAACCACACTAACCATTAGGATCTATTTTGATATGCAATAAACAACTTAGGGTTGGTCTTAGTCCCCCTTAGTTTTTGTCCTTTTCCAATTTGAGTCTCTTTCTCATCTCCTTAAGAAAAAACAACAAAACACCTAATAAAGGTTGATATTCTCATACACCATGAGACTTTGTCGTGGGTTGCTTATGCACGTTCCATTTCGGAGTGAGGTGTAAGTCATCTACCACGAAGAACAAGTCTTAGGATGAGAATGTTTCACAAACAAATAAGCAAAAACACTTCTCATAAAAGACAACCAACAAAGACATTGCGTCTTCTCTTCTCGTCTCCCATTCTTTGCGGACGATCACGACTTGCCTCGACAGTTGAAATAACAATACAGTAACACCCTCGATTCAGCGAGCCGGTAACACCTGAGTTAGAGCTATGGCAATGTCATCCTAAAAAATATAAACAAATCCGCCTTAGTTAGACGAACTACGTCGACTCTGATCCTCATATTCCCGATGAGGTACGTAGGCAGTGAGGTAGGGCCCGTTCGAGCACATTCTTTATTTTCCCTACATTTTTCCCCCTCTTTTCGTTCTCTTTTTCCAATTATCTTTCTCACTTCCATTTCAGTTAGCGGTTTTATTCAGCAGCAACTTTATTTTCTTACCCTTTGAAACAGACAAACAAGCATGGATCCCGTCGGGTACATCGGCCGATCTGGGGTGCTAATACCTTCCCAAGTCGTAACCGACTCCTGAACCTAGATTTTTGGTTCGCAGGACCTTGTCATTTCCTTCTTCCTTAGGTTTGTGGAGCATTACCTTTCCCATTCCTTTGGGATAAAAATGTCTGGCTGGCGACTCTACCTTTTCCGCCCCACTTTCGCGTTTGTACTAGGATGAAAATCCCGGGAGCGATAGATGGCGACTTTGTTATGGATGTAACCCATAATCTTTGGTTTCCCCTTTAAGAGTCAATCCTAGCGCTTGTCTGTTTTTGTTTCTTTGGGTGTTTATATGTTCGCTGCTGTATGCTTTAGTTTAGCTTTATTGTTTTCATTTGCAGTCTGTACAGCTTTACTTTACATCATTTATTTACCGCTTTCATTATTTATTTTCCATGCATCATATATACTGGACTGTCTAGTTTGGGATTTTTTCTGTGGGATGGGGGTTACTGTGAGATAAGCCAAATATCCGACTTGAGGGCACCCTAGGATTAGCGTGGACACGTTGTACTCACATGTGGCATGATGAGTGGTGATGTGTTCCACACCCAGACTGCGACCGTCTTAGAAATATCTTGTGTGGGGGTTTTCTCCACTTCGGGATAGGACCCTGATAGTTATGTGCATCTGAGGACTGATAATTGAGGACCTTAGTGCAAACAACCCTCTCTAGTGATGATGGTGGCAGACCACATTTGTTGGCAAACCCACTCGCATCTGAGGGCTCACTAGGAACTCGCATAGGATGGTCCGGTTCTCTCATAGGAACTTAGTCAAAGCGAATTGTTCGTATGATGATAGTATTGTACCCTTCGGGATGAGTGTACTATTGTTTCTCGATCTAGTGCTTGAAGTTGGGGCCTTATGAGGGATGTTTTTTTCCCGAACGCATCTGAGACCTCCCTGAGTAGTACATAATGCCAAACCGATTCCCTGATTTGGTCATGAGTCATTTCTCGGAAATGGTGAACGTATTATTGTTATTCGGTTTTGAGAGTCCGTGATGATGACTCAGAGTAGCACGCCCGTGAGATGGGAGGAGTTCACAGGTTTGCAGGAACCCTGAAACTTCCAACATACCCATTTTGCCAGCATTGTTCAGTATTATGATCGGATTCTACTCGATCCTTTGGTTCTGAGATCCAGGATTTTGGTTGTACTGTTATTATGACTCTTCACTAGCATGTGATTGTCTTCTCAGCACCAACATCAGACCATTGATCACATGCCAGTGCATTGCATAACATCATTTGCAGGGTTGCATGTTGTAAACACCCCAAATTTTCCCTCACCCATTCACACCATGGCTTGTGATCTTTTCATATGCATAAGTCAATCATAGCATCTCATATTACATCTTTGATTCACTGCATTGGTTCAAAGTCATCTGCATCTAGGGTTTGTGATCTGAGCAATCCAAGAGCCATTTGAGCCACTCCAAAGGTCATCAACCACTTCAAAGGGTTCCATGTATGTCCAAGCATCATATTATATCCTCTAAAAGTCAAGGAAGTCAAAGAATCACAAGAACTAAGATTGGCATGGAAGCAGAGCCAGGTTTGACTGCACAGATGACCTAGAATTAGGGTTTTGGTGTCAAAGGCCATAACTCCAAATTTTTTGGTCATTCTTGTTTCTATTGGTCTCTATATGGTATAGGGATCATGCATATCAATTTTCATGAAGAAATTCCATGGGGAAGGCATCTAATCAAGAGTTGACTTCTTGAGCAAGTCAGTGTGAAATCAGGGCATCTGAGGCCCCCAATGACCCAACCAAAGGGTATTCTTCATCATTTTGATTGTGTATGATCTTTATTTGATCATATAAGATGTTAGAAGTTCACAAAATTGAAGAATTTCAAGCCATTTGCAAAGTTGACTTTTTGGGAAAATGACTTGTAATGGAAACTTGCCATTTTGGGAAACTTTTTCAACCCTTGCTTTTTGATTCAAAAATGCCTCAAATGAGAAAAATTTGGTCATGAAAGTTGTAGAATGGATCATTCTCTTTTCAAAAAGTACAAGAACTCATTCTAATTCATTTTGGATCAAAAGTTATGGCTTGTCAAAGTTGGGGAAAATCACATAAATTCAAGTTTTGTACCAAAGAGGCATTTTGCAAAATGGTATGATCAAGCATTCTAAAGACTTCAAATGTGCACAAACTCTTCACAATATGATCATGTGACTTCTAAAAGTCAGAATTGGCCCAAGAATATTGCATTTTGGTGCCTTGAACTTCATGAATTTCCAAAGGGGGCAAACATGTACCAACTTGCAAAAACTCATGAAGCCATGCCTCTACTTGTTACAGCTCATAGAATCTGATCCATATGAACTCCATGATCTCTGCTGAACTCAATCATGCCCCTATCACAACCTCACACTTGCCCATACCTCAAGTACACCTAGACTTGACTTTTTGCAAAAACCCCCATACCAATCCCACAGTGCCACACCAACTCCTCTGACCTCTCTAGTTGTGATAAGTGGACCAAATGCAGCATAACACACCACACACTCAAGCCTGAAACAGATCATAAGCCATAGCTCAAGAAACTCACCTCATATGCATTTTCTTTCGAATCTGATCACACGGGCATCAAACATCAAAACAAATTTCACCAAATCACTCACCATGATCCTCTGATCATTTCCCAACCATTGTTTTGGCCTGAAACCTCCCACATCACAAATACGATTTTCACACTCCCTTGGCCTGAGCTTCTGCCAACTCTCTCTAGAGGCCATATAAACTCCAGCTAAGTGTCAAAAGCTTCAAAGGAGGATCATTGGAGCTTGTTTGAACCAAAGAGGCAGCCAGAAAGTCCCTGTTTCGAAAGCTCAATCTCAGGTAGCATGATGAACAAATTTTCCAGAACTTTAATTTCTTGTTAGAATGTTGTTCTGTATGTTGCCCTGATCATGGGGATCTATTTATTTTTCGAAAATAAGCCAGAAACAAGCATGTTATGATGTTCTGAAAGTTTGCCCGTAAAAATGTTTTTGCTTGTTTCCTTTGATTCAGTAAAAATAAATGTTGTTTGATTTAGGGTTTATGCTTAGTGATGTTCATAGGTTGATTCTGGAGATTTTTGTGAGGTTTTGATGCGTATTAAGAGAGATTGAGATTTTGGCTTGCCGGAGAAGATGACCGGAACACTGTTCCGGTCATCTGAAAGTGATTAGGGCACTGAATTAGGGTTTAATCATAATTAGGCCAATTTGAATGTGGGCCGTCCATTAGCGCGCGTAGTCAATTCCCGCCCCTGTGAGTTTGAATCTCATCCATTGGATTGGCTGACTTTCTTATTTTTCATTTAAAATTCATTTTATTTTCATTTGTTTTAATTTATTTTGTACGAATTAATTAAAATAGCAAAAAATGTTTAAAAATTATGAAAATTTTTGTCAAGATTTCCATTATTTTTCAGAACACAAAAATATTTTTATTTTTATTTTTTGCATCAAAAATTATTTTTAAATCATTTAAATGTTTATTTTCAATTAATTAATGAAAATTAATTAATTAAAAATACATTTAGGTATTTAAAAATCACCAAAATTCACATAGCATTTGAAAACATTTAGAAACATTGTCCAACTCTCAAACCAAATTTCTTTTTTGATCTTGATGCCTTTTGATAATTTTCTTTGGAATTAATTTCATTTCAAGGCAATATTTTGTTTCAAACTTCAAAAATTCATTTCTGTCTAACCATTGAGAGTTGGACAATGATTCTTTTTGCATTGCATCTTGCATAACATGTAGTTTATAGGATAAAATTGGCTTGATTTGATCTTGCATTTTCATTTTGTTTGGCATTTTTCTTGACAAGGCACCTCAAAACCCTAGCAATCTTAGGAAATTCATAACTTTCACTAGGATAAGAGTTGGATCCCCTCCTTTGGGCAGTGAGTTTGTATAGGTCTAGGGTATCTTTGATTGCATTTTCAAATTTTTATCATGTTGTTTGCTTCTGGTTTTGTATTTTTGCTTTGCATAATGCATGAAACCCTAATTTGTGCCTTCCTTTGCATCCATTTCTCATTTGGTTGCATCCATTGATTTGCCATGACATTTTGTGCATTCTCTTGATTCATAACACATCTTAGGACATATTAGAATCATGTTTGATCATTGCATCTTTCATTTGCCCTCTTGTATGTCCATTACATTTCATAACGTTTCATGTATGTTCATGGTTCTAAGCATGCCTCATTTGCATCCTTATGCTTGTATGATCATTCTCATGCCTTGCCTCATGTTTGTATCATCTCATAGCATCATTAACATCATGTATCATGCTTCTGGTTTTGGTTTGCATCATCACATTTCATCTCATTTGCATTACATTTCATTTCTTTTGCTAACTTTTCAGGTGGTAAGTTGTTTTGAGAAGTGGATTTGCCTTCACTTCTCACAATCTCTTTTCATCTCTCTTCTGCATCATTGCTGCATTTAGTCTTGTGCTTTGGATTGAGCTTGCTCATTCTTGTCCCCCTTACCTTCTTTCTTCAAGCAACTTGACTTCTTGAATGAAGCAAGTTGTTTTGCTTCTCTTTGTTTCTGGATCCTTTCATCTGTTTCTCTCCTTGGTGGCTCTTTGAAGTTTCTTTCCTTCTTAAACCCCACAAACCCTAGGAATGACCAAGCATGATAAAAATTAGGGTTTGATTAGTCCCCCACTTAGCTTTTACCTTTGTGTCATCTTTGAGTCTTCTCTTCTCATCTCATAATCAGGGACTAAACCCTAAAGGCTTTAAGGCTTTGTGATTAAGCTTATGCCTGCATCCTTCTATTAGGATGGAGTGTATAACTTTAATCCTAAGTGTTAAACCCTTAATGTGTTTAAATCCCTTAATCAATTCACTTAATAATCATCAAGACATCAAGCTTGTAACTTGGGCCTTGCATTAGGGTTTTAATTCTTCCTTGATTGGTTAAGAAGGACTAACCCCAGTGTTAATGGACAAGTCCCCCTCAAGTTGTCTTACAAACCATAAAACTCACTTCTTCATCTTATCATTAACTAAAATCCATTTAATAAAGGCTTTGTTTTGTCATGAGGTTAATCTCTAATTATGGATTAAGTTGAGGAGCTTTCCTCAGCTTAAACATTCTCATCTATTATCCTTCTATTAGGATGGTGTAATGAGTCTGTTTAATCCCTGATTGTGGCTTAAGCTCATTACTTAACACTAAACAAAAACAACAAAAAACATCTAAATAAACAACAAGTAGGTTAATGATCTTAATCCTACATCAGGGTAATTAAGTGTGAGATGCTGACTTCACACTTAAGATATTCTCATTACCCCTAATCAGAGGGAGGATGTGATGAGTTTACTAACCCATTGATTTAGGTTTAAGCTCATTTTCCTATGACAAACTTCCAAAAGCAATAAAAGATTGAAAACTCAAAAACAAACAATAATCGTCTCCTTCGGGATTCTTTTCTCATCACATTCATTCATAAACGAGAACTTGCTTCTTCCGTCTAATGCAAGACAATTTGCACCTGAGCCAGACAGGTCATACACTTGAGCATAGACAAGTAAGCAGTTCACAAGTCAATCTATCTTTCAGTCTCTTTGGGTCGAACTACGGTGTTCTGACTTCCTCATTGCACGAGAGGATACGTAGGCATAACTTAACAGTTATCGAACAAAGGTCTCTGTATATCCCCCCTCCTTCCAGCATTATTCTTTAAGCCTCATGGTCTTGAGCTTCACACTCCTGTTCTTACACTGACACTTTCATACTTCACCTCACATTTATCTCACACTGACACTTGCATTCTTTTCCAGTTTTGATACACAAATTGCACTGAAACTACCCCTCTAAAACACAAATCTTTTGAGCGTGGATCCCGTCGAGTACGGCGGACAATATGGGTGCTAATACCTTCCCAGGTTGTAACCAACCCCCTTTCTCAGTCTCTCTGGTTCGCAACCGTCTTGTCCATATCTTTCCAGGTTTATGCAGCATTACCTTTCCTCCGGGATAAAAATGCCTAGCTGGCGACTCTTGTCTTCTGAGTTCACCCTTGTGTGTACTCTTCCTCTTTCGCCGACCGTTCGCGTCTGTACCCCTCTTGGCCCCGTGTCATTTGGTGGGAGCGACAGCTTGGCGACTCTGCTGGGGACCCTTATACTGTAACCAGGGCTTCTGGTTCTTTTTGTGGGTTCCTCCTAGCGCTTGTTTGATTTGTGTTTACTGGGGTGTTATGTGCTATTTGTGTTTGTATATTTTACTGCTTTATGTACAGTTATTTATTGCTTTTTTACAGCTTTATATACATCATACTGTCATACTGTTATCTGGCTGGATCTGGTTTTTGTTTTGGTGGGTGGGGTTCTACTGAGAGTTTTAGGTCCTATACCTGGGACCTGAGTGACACCTAGGCTAGAGTGGTTCATGTTCTTTCCCATTCCATTTTGGTCTGGTGCGGGAATATGAAACACGGTTCAGATATGGGTTTCTTCTTGAGAACTCTGTGCTACAGATCTCCTGTAGTGCTAGGGCTATCCGGGAAGCCTGCTAAGTCTGGATGACCTTTACAATGACCTTCAGAAACTGAGGTGAATTAGAGGAGGATCTTTTATGGTTATTGTAAACACTGTACCTCCGGGTTAGAAGTGTTTACACTTCTCATAACTGATCCAAGTCTGAGGATCCTTGTTTTAGAACACCACCTGTGAGGGGGGTTGGGCTGTTTACAGGTTTGCAGGTACCCTTGACCACAGCATACCCTAATACTTTGTTTTGAATAAGAGTACTCCATTTTGGGACAGTTCTTGTGATTTTAACCCTGGACATGTGACTCATTATTTGAGTCCCCTACCTTGGTTACTGGATCTCTGAATCTCCATCTAGACTTCTTGAACATACATGGACTTATATCAAGGCAGTAATCAGATCCAGCTTGATCACAAACCCTTGCATATCATTTGCATACTCATCATTTGCATACTCATCATTTGCATCATTTAACATTTGTTTATTTGTTTTTCAGGGTATCCACATATTATCTGGCTTGGTTTTGACCCCTTCATCTGTATAGACCCCTGTTCATCAGTGATCTGCTTCAGCTATCTTCATCAGCTACCTGCTTCAGTTACCTTCATCACCAGCCTCAGCCTATCAGTGGCTCATCTCCAGTATTGATTTTTGATCTTCATCAGCACCTGTCTTCAGCTCTTCATCAGCATTTGTTTCAGCCCTTCATCAGCAGTCATGGCACCCAAGAAGAGCAACATTTCATACCATTTCTTTGAGCCTGTGCTGACTGGCATCAGGAAGGTCCAGGCACTTATCACTCCAGGCCACATCCCATTATTCAGAGAGCATTATGGAGGCATCTTTGATATGGTTATGGACTTAGACCCTTCTCAGAAGAGTTTGATCCACACTTGCCTACAATTTTATGACCCTCCTTTGAGATGTTTCACTTTCCAGAACTTTCAGCTAGGACCTCTACTGGAGGAGTTCTCATCATTGATTGGAGTACCTGTCAGGGGTGGTGTCCCCTTCAACCCTGAGATGGCTTTTCCCAGCAATGAAGAAGTGGCAAAAGCACTATACCTGGAACCTGTTTTGATTGAGCAGAACATGACAACAAAGGTTGGGATCCCTGGTCTACACTTGGACTTTCTGACTTCCCAGGCCATCTTGAAGGCCTCCTTGGGAGAATGGAAGGCAGTTTGTGCATTGTTAGCCCTCAGTATATATGGGGTTATACTTTTTGCAGATGAGCCCAAGTTTATCAGCAAGAATGCCATTCATCTTTTCCTTTTGAGGAACCCAGTACCCACCTTGCTGGGAGATTTCTATTATTCTGTTCACCAGAGAAATGAGAAGCAAAGAGGAAGATTGGTGAGATGCTGTGCTCCCCTGTTTCACACTTGGCTGCTTAAACACTTACCCAAGACTGATGCCTTCCTGAATCCTCACCAACAGAAGAATTGGGCTAGGAGACTTATTGCTTTGACTTCAGATGACATTAGATGGTGCACCCAGAGCACCAAAGGCAGGGACATAATTACTAGCTGTGGACAGTTCCCTAATGTACCTCTGATAGGAGTGAAGGGCTGCATCAACTACAACCCTTTGCTGTTTAAAAGACAATTGGGCTATGCTTTGATTCACCCTCCTAGAGTACAAGACTTGGCTGAAACCCTTTATTGTGAGATAAAACCTAATCTAGCTGTTGTCAGACAAGCATCCTGGGCTTGGGACAACATCCAGACCAAAGGGATGGCCATTCTTGGGAGATGCAATAATGTGGCTTCAGCTCAGTATTATGAATGGTCTCATGCTAGGGCTCTGATTTCTGGGATGCCTTTCACCATTGAGGATGCACCTGGACCTTCCACAGCACCACCTCCAGCCACTGTCAGCCTGGAAGAATTTGAGAAACTGAAGGAGAGGAATGAGAATCTGTCTCAAGCTCTAAAGAGAACCCTCTGGGAGAGGAGTGATGGTCGTTTAGACATTGAGAGGTTGGAAAATCTTAAAGTGGAGCATCTAGCCAGGATTGAGAAAGCAGAGGACTACATCAAGAAATCAAGAGCTGAAGAGCAAATTTTGAAGAATGCCTGCAAAGAGGCCCAGTTTCAGAAGGCTAGGACTGATCTCTATCTGAAAGAAAGTCAAGCTAGGTGGGTCAGGATCACTGAAGCTCGTACTCAAGAAGATAAGAGAACTCAAGACAAGATTGAGCAGTTGGAGGCCAATGAAAAGAAACAACAGGAAGCTCTGCTAGCAGCCCAGAAGGAGATTTCAGAGTTGAAGCTTAGGGCTGGTGTGAAGAAGTCAAAGGACCAAAACAGGCACAAGAAGCTGACCACTGCTATTACCACCAGAAACCTTCTTATCAGAAACATTACAGAGCATCCGGCTGGTCCTGTAACTGAAGCACTTCTGAAGGAGGTTAAGGAAGATGAGTTTGGCTTAGATGTTTGACTATTTTGCTTGTTGTTATTTCCATTTCATGTACTTTTATTTTGTTGTATTTTGACCCCTCAGGGGCATGTGTTGTAAAAAAAAACTATGTATGATCCATCATTTGTAATATATTTGTTAGTTTGTTCCACTGAGTTCTTTTTCTCTCAAGCAACATCAAAGCATCTTCCTCAGGGTCTGGAAAGGTCAAAACCAAATGCCAAGCCGGATACCTTGGAAACAAATAAGCATACTGCATTGCATACTAACTTTTGTTTTGTTTTGTAGGTTTTTGTTTTGTTTGTTACTAACTCTGTTGTGATTCAGGAATTATTGCTCGCCGTCGGGTGTTCCCTCTCAACCGTCCGCACAGATATCCTACTCGCAACAATCTTCCTGGTATCCAGATGGACCAAGTACAGCAAGATCTGACAGAAGTCAGGACTCAGATGGCCAATGAAAGGCTGGAGATGAGAAACCAAATGACCCAGTTCATGGAAGTAATGAATGGCTTGGCCCAAAGTCAAGAAAGATTGAGGGCATTGGTAGAAAGACAAACCCCGGAGGAACCTCATCTGGGAACTGGAGGAACAAGTAACAATGAAAGAGGCCAGCCTCATGTTAACCCACCAGTATATGGGCCTCACCTACATCCGGAAGTCAACATCCCGACTAATGTGCAAGGGAATACTACTGCAGGCAGAATCTTACAAGAAGACCCCCAAGAGGAGCAGTTCACTGTAATGGGAGCTGGGGATGAAGTTTATGATAGAAGGTTTGATGAAATTGCAGAGAAGTTGAGATCTCTGGAGTCTCAAAATTCCCTGGGTTTTGATGTCATGGATATGGGGTTAGTGGATGGGGTAAGAATCCCTCATAAGTTTAAACCCCCGTGCTTCGAGAAGTACAATGGAACCTCCTGTCCACGAACTCACTTGCAGTCCTTTCTGGGGAGACTTAAGGCATACACCATGGATGAAAAACTGTGGATGTTTTACTTTGAAGACAGTTTGACTGGGGCCTCAAGGGAGTGGTATTCACACTTGACCAGAGCTACTATCAGATGCTGGAAGGACTTAGCTGAAGCCTTCATCAGACAATACCAATACAATCTGGACATGGCTCCTAACAGGACCCTTTTGATGGGAATGTCTCAGTCCTCCAAAGAAAGCTTCAGGGAATATGTCCAGAGGTGGAGACATCTTGCTGCTGTTGTCCAGCCACCAATGTCGGAAAGAGAAATGGCCGACATGTTTATGAATACTCTGCAAGGAACATATATTGATAGGCTAGCTGCCTTTTCTTCCACCAGCTTCGCTGACGTAGTTATAGCTGGAGAGAGAATTGAGAGCCTTCTGAAGATGGGTAAGATTTCTGATAATGGTGCAAGTTCGTCTAGCAACCCCATGAAGCCTTTTGTGGGACCTAGAAGAGCCGGTGAGACAAATGCCATTCATGCCAGTAGGGGCAGACCACAGTATGTCCACAGATCAGTAGCAGCTGTCACTATTCCAGCTCCGATTCCTCAGCAACCAACATATCAACAACCACAACAACCACACTATCAACAGCAAGTTCAGTATCTGCCACAAAGGACCTACAACAACAATAACAGCAATCAACAGCAAAGACCTTTTCAGCAAAGACCATCACAGGCCAATAGGGTGATTGATCCAATCCCTATGCCTTATGCCGCCTTATTGCCACAACTCCTGAAACTCAACTTGGTTGAATTAAGGACATTGGCACCACCAGATCCCTCTAATCTCCCAAGAAATCACGATGTCAATGCCATATGTGCTTTCCATTCCAATGCACCTGGCCACAATACGGAGAAGTGCAGGGCTTTACAAATGAAGGTACAAGACCTGGTGGATTCTAAAGCCCTCAATTTTGCACCCCCTCCAAGTGTCACCAAGAATCCCATGCCCAATCATGGAGGACCAAGAATTAATGCCATTGAGGAAGACAAGCCGTCTTTCTTAATCACCAGTGTTGGACAGATTCAAACACCTTTGGTCGAAATTAAAGCTCAGCTTCTAGAGTGCCAGATGTTCCCCGGGTGTGAGCTCGGTTGTGGGTACTGCAACATTTCGATCAACGGGTGTGATAATTTGAGAAGCGGCATAGATGGTCTTATCAAGAGTGGCATACTTCATATCACAACAACGGCGCCTACAAATCCAGCAATCCCTTTGACAACAATTCCTGACTCTTCTACAACTGCAACAACAATTATTCCGACCAATTCATCAGTACTATCAACCATGGCTTTATCTATCACTTCAACAAGTCAAATATCAACAACCATCTCTTCTACAACATCAGCATCCATTTATTCAGCAGGATCTTCTACAACGCCAACAGAAATTAATCAAGATATCTCAGCAGTCACCATTTACTATGATCCATCAGATGTTCCTCCAAATAACAACTTTCAACAACAAACAGTGGCACTTCCTGCCAGGTCACCAGTCACCATCTACTACGATCCGCACACTATCTCTGTACCCTCCTCTGCAGCAGTCAGTCCAGTTACCATCACGGTGCCTAGACCAGTTCCATATGAAAGCAGTAATTCCATACCTTGGCATTATGGCTCTGACCTCTACTGCAACGGGGAGAAAATCACTTTGGATTCTTCAACTTCTTCTCCACAGATTGATAATGTTGGGGGAGGCGGAGGCTTCACCAGAAGCGGACGCCTTTTTGCCTCACAATTGCAAAGACCTAACGCCGAAGCAGAAACTGCTGCCAAAGTAAAAGGAAAGAGTGTGGTAGTTGAAGAGACAACTGTCAAAGAAACTCAGAAGACATCTTTTGAACAAGATGTAGACGAGTTTATGAGGATTATAAAGAGAAGTGATTACAAAGTGGTGGATCAGCTTCACCAAACTCCCTCAAAGATCTCCATATTATCCCTGTTGATGTGTTCTGAAGCTCACAGGAATGCATTACTGAAAGTCTTGCACGCAGCATACGTGCCAGAGGAGATCACAGTTAATCAGCTAGAAACTGTGGTGGCAAATGTCAACACCAGTCATGGACTGGGCTTTACCAATGCTGACTTAACAACTGAGGGACGTAACCACAACAAGGCTTTACACATCACTCTATAATGCAAGGGTGCTGTTCTATCTCATGTACTGGTGGACACTGGGTCTTCACTCAATGTTTTACCAAAGAAAGCCTTGGTGAAGCTGGAGTATGATGGCTTGGCACTGCGTCCAAGTAATTTGGTGGTGCGAGCATTTGATGGCTCTAAAAGATCAGTGCTTGGGGAGATTGATCTGCCCGTGATGATTGGCCCGCAGACTTTTAAAATTACCTTCTATGTGATAGACCTTGGATCCATGTCGCTGGCGCTGTTACGTCTACCCTTCACCAGAAGCTGAAATTCGAGTGGGAAGGCCAGATCATCACCATCTGTGGTGAAGAAGACATCTTTGTTAGCCATCTGGCTACGTATAAGTATATTGAGATGGATGGAGAGATCCATGAAACTATGAGCCAGGGATTTGAGGCCCTGAACATAAATGAAGCATCTGCTGTACTTGGAACCTCCATGACGTCTTATCAGCAAGCCAGGAAGGTTGTTGAAGAAGGGACTGCCCAAGGCTGGGGCAAGCTGCTGCCCGTGGAGAAATAGGAGGACAAATTTGGGTTGGGTTATAAACCAACTCAACAAGATCAATCAGAGGCTGCCAAGAAGCCCAGTTTTGTCAGCGGGGGAATGCTCACCCCTGATGCAGTGAACAACTTGGAAGACGAGGATGAAAGCGACCGCAACCTGAAGAGCTGGATACGTCCAAGGATCCCGGGGAGCCAAGTCCTTAACTGGTCTTCCCAGGAAATTATAAGGGTTACTCCTGCAGAGTAATTATTATTTCTTGTATTTTTAAGCATGCATCAAGTCTTGCATCTTGCCCAAGATGACAAGACTCATTTTGTAATCGGGCCATCTTGTAATTTTGTGCAAACAGATTAATCAATGAATATCGGACATCTTTTGCAAATGAGTCTTTTTTCTTTCCCGCTCACTGTTTTTCATTTCTCTTTTTGTACAAAAATAAAATGGCAGTGTTTTCCAAAATGATAAACTTTCATTTCACTTTTTCTAAACAAGATTAAAATCGATCACTAAAATGAACAATCTAAACCCTTGCAGAGAGTGCCTTTCAGACTGCACCGACAACAACACTGCTATGGCTTCGTATGACTTTGACAATCCAATCAATCAAGCTGATGAAGGGGTTGAAGAAGATTATGAGCTTCCTGAAGAGTTAGCCAGGTTGTTAAGGCAAGAGGAGAAGGTTATCACTCCTCATCAGGAGGAAGTCGAAACAGTTAATCTTGGTACGGAGAAGATGTGAAAGAAGTTAAGATCGAAGCCTGCCTACAAGATTCAGTGAAAGAGCAACTGATTGATATGCTTCGAGAGTATGTGGATGTGTTTGCTTGGTCTTATCAGGATAAGCCAGGGTTGGACACCGATATTGTCATGCACAAGCTGCCTTTAAAAGAAGACTGCCCGCCAGTAAAACAGAGGTTGCGCCGTACTCGCCCAGATATGGCAATGAAGTTAAAAGAAGAGGTACAAAAGCAGTGGGACGCCGGGTTCCTTGCTGTGACTAGCTATCCGCCATGGGTTGCTAATATCGTACCTGTGCCTAAGAAAGACGGCAAGGTGAGAATGTGTGTGGATTACCGAGACCTGAACAGAGCCAGCCCAAAGGATGACTTCCCATTACCTCACATTGATGTATTGGTTAATAATACGGCTCAGTTCTCGGTGTTCTCCTTCATGGACGGATTTTCAGGATATAATCAGATCAAGATGTCACCTGAAGACATGGAGAAGACAACTTTCATCACACCCTGGGGCACGTTCTGTTATAAGGTGATGCCATTCGGACTGAAGAATGCCGGTGCAACTTATCAACGGGCTATGGTAACATTATTCCACGACATGATCCATAAAGAAATTGAATGTTATGTGGATGACATGATTGCCAAGTCCCTCACAGAAGAAGACCACCTGGTGAATCTGCTGAAGTTATTCAAGCGTCTGAGGAAGTACCAACTGAAGTTGAACCCCAACAAATGCACATTCGGGGTGCGATCTGGTAAGCTGCTGGGCTTTATTGTAAGCGAGAAAGGGATTGAAGTTGACCCTGATAAAGTTAAAGCCATTCAAGAGATGCCTGCACCGAAGACAGAAAAAGAAGTTCGGGGGTTCCTAGGTAGATTGAACTACATTTCAAGGTTCATATCTCACCTTACTGCAACTTGTGAACCCTTGTTCAAGCTATTGAGAAAAGAGCAAACGGTCAGGTGGAACGAAGACTGCCAGAAGGCTTTTGACAAGATCAAGGAATACTTACAAGATCCTCCAATCCTTATGCCTCCAGTTGAAGGAAGACCTCTAATAATGTACTTGACAGTATTAGAAGAGTCAATGGGGTGTGTGCTGGGCCAGCATGACGAGTCTGGTCGAAAAGAGTATGCAATATACTACCTAAGCAAAAAGTTTACCGACTGTGAACAACGTTATTCACTGCTCGAGAAAACTTGTTGTGCTTTAGTGTGGGCTGCTCGCCGACTAAGGAGTATATGTTGACCCACACTACTTTATTGATATCAAAGATGGACCCAGTTAAGTACATTTTTGAGAAGCCAGCACTTACTGGACGGGTTGCAAGATGGCAAATGATCCTCACAGAATATGACATCCAGTACACATCTCAGAAAGCCATCAAGGGCAGTGTATTGTCTGATTACCTTGCTGAGCAACCCATTGATGATTACCAGCCTATGAGATTTGACTTCCCTGATGAAGACATCATGTTCATAAAAGCAAAAGATCATGAAGAGCCTATTCACACTGAAGGGCCTGACCCAGAAGAAGAATGGACTATGATGTTTGATGGGGCTGTCAATATGAATGGTCGTGGTGTTGGTGCAGTACTCATTACACCTAAGGGAGTTCACATGCCTTTCTCGGCAAAACTCACCTTTGACTGCACTAACAACGAAGCTGAATACGAAGCTTGTATTATGGGTCATGAGGAAGCCATTGATCTCAGGATCAAGACTTTGACTGTATTCGGAGATTCAGCTCTGGTAGTTAATCAAACCAACGGCAAATGGTACACACACCAGGATCATCTGATACCTTACCGGGATTATACAAGGAGGTTATTGACTTTCTTTACAACGGTCAAGCTTGAGTACATCCCTCGGGACGAGAATCAGTTTGCAGATGCTCTGGCTACCATTTCATCAATGATCAAAGTTCAAGCTGCCAACTTTGTGCCTCGGATCTCAGTATCCAGACTTGACAGACCAGCATATGTATTCGCAGCAGACGTTGTTAAAGATAATAGGCCTTGGTTCCATGACATTAAGTGCTTCTTGGAGGATCAAGCATACCCACCTGGGGCATCTTCCAATGATAAGAAGACTCTAAGAAGGCTTGCTAGTAGTTTCTTTCTGAACACTGACGGTTCCCTGTACAAGAGAAACTTTGATATGGTACTTCTCCGGTGCGTTGATAGAGCAGAAGCAGACTTGTTGATGCACGAGGTGCACGAAGGATCCTTTGGTACCCATGCTGGAGGACATGCAATGGCTAAAAAGTTGCTAAGATCAGGCTATTACTGGATCACAATGGATGTTGACTGTTGTGCTTATGCTAGAAAATGCCATAAATGCCAGATTTATGCGGATAAAGTGCATGTGCCTCCGAATCCTCTGAATGTGATGTCTTCACCTTGGCCCTTTGCTATGTGGGGCATTGATATGATTGGCAAGATTGAACCGACTGCTTCAAATGGCCACAGATTCATTCTGGTAGCCATTGACTATTTTACCAAGTGGGTTGAAGCAACTTCATATGCAAATGTTACAAGGCAAGTGGTAACCCGATTTCTGAAGAGAGACATCATCTGCCGATATGGAGTTCCCGAGCGAATCATTACTGATAATGGTTCCAATTTAAACAACAAAATGATGGCAGAGCTATGACGGGACTTCAAGATCCAACACCACAATTCTTCTCCTTACAGGCCAAAGATGAATGGCGCTGTTGAGGCAGCTAATAAGAATATCAAGAAGATTGTACAGAAGATGGTGGTCACCTACAAAGACTGGCATGAGATGCTACCATTTGCCTTGCATGGGTATCGTACGTCAATCAGAACATCCACTGGGGCAACACCGTATCAGCTTGTGTATGGTATGGAGGCAGTCCTACCTATTGAAGTTGAATTACCCTCCTTGCGGGTACTAATGGATGTTAAGCTGAACGAAGCAGAGTGGGTCCGATCCCGATACGAGCAACTGAGTCTGATTGAAGAGAAGAGATTAGCTGCAATCTGCCATGGGCAGCTGTATCAGAACAGAATGAAGAAAGCCTTCGATCAGAAAGTCAAGCTCCGAGAATACCAAGTAGGAGATCTTGTGCTGAAAAGACTCCTCCCTCCTCATACAGACCACAGGGGCAAATGGACTCCGAACTATGAAGGGCCATTCGTAGTAAAGAAAGTTTTCTCGGGTGGAGCGCTGATGCTCAACACTATGGATGGTGAAGACTTCCCGTCCCCTGTGAATTCAGATGCAGTTAAAAAATACTTCGCGTAAAATGACCCGCTGGACATAAAAACAGAATGTAAGTCCAGGCAAGAATAGGGCATCCCGGCGAGTCAAAAACAGAATAAGAGACTCGGGCAAAAATAAGGGAAATAAATAAAAAATGTACACCTGCTGAGCTGAAAAGCCACATTGGACAACTCAGGCAAAAATGGGTATCCCGATGGATTGAAAACCCGAAAGGGCGATCCATGCAAAATAAGGGAATAAGCGAACAACTGCATTCTGAATTCGTTTGTATCACCTACAACTTGTTAAGCTTCGAAAGGATCAAGCTTCTTTCAGAATCAGCCTTCTTCAGAAAGCAAGACGAGAAGAACGTCAAATGTCATACGAGTCATAGCAAAAGGGAAGCTCCTTGAAGCGTCGCCAACATTGCCAACGTCTTGTGTTTCTCAATTTGTAACGATCTCCTCATTTTAGGGGATTTGTTTCTTGGACTGTATCTTGCCAATTCAGGGCACACGAATTAATAAAATCAGATTTTCAGTCATGTTTCGTCTCGTACATTTTATTCTTGTTTGCAAAGAATGTTCGATGTCTTTAAGATACTGATTACACAAATACAGATGCTTTTCTTCTAAAAATACGTGCTTGCAGGAAATATACTTAATCCCGAGAGTGTCTAAACTCCTACGATGGAATCCGGTAAGGGATACCTCGGGATTACTTGTGCGTTTCTGTGCCTTTTCAGGATTGCAGGTTTTCAAAGCACAATATGGGGCATGAAAGCTTCACCCCAGCAAGTTGGCGAATCATTATCTACTCAGCCTTAGCACCGGAGGTGTTTTCTCCCCAGCTGAGTTGCCATCCATTATTCCTCCTCAGCCAAGTACAAAAGCCAGGGAACCATCTCCCCACATAGTGTCAACCTCTACCCAGAGGGGCAACGCGCGAAGGAATCACAACAGAGTGAAGGAAGCTTCTACAAACCCCAGCTGGGTCCCTCATTAGTGAGGAAGGTTTATCAATGACTTATTCCCCAAGCAAAGTCATACATGACAGATCCACCAGTGATCTCCTCCCCAGCTAGGATGTCCATTTCAAGCAGATCAGCCAGAGATCTTCGCAGCTATGGGATCCGAATCCCGGATCGGTATCTTTGCATAAACATAGCATTCGCATCATATTCTCCCCGCAGAGCGTAGCATTCCGTCTAATATGGAGCATTACGGCAAAAATCAAACATACTGCATAATCATAAGCCATGTTCTGGAGCAAACACTTGTGAATACTGACAATCCATCAACGGTATACAGAAAACTCCCCAAAATTCCCCCGGCAGAGAGCCCAGACGTTTCTCTTACAGATACAGATACTTCCTGACACCCGTCCGTGTCATATCCCCAGTAGAAAGCCAAAGCGTCCCCTTTGCACTCACAGATACACATATATATACAACTTCCCTGACACCCGTCCGTGTCGTATTCCCCAGCATAGTTACCTGAACACTTTTTAAATCATATACTTGTTTATAATACACTTTTTCCGACACTCGTCCGTGTCACTCTCCCCAGCAAGTTGAACACTCATCCGTACACCATTCATACTTATTACTCCTGTTTCACTCATACATATACTCGTTCGTATCTTGTATATACCACTTATACGACCTCAGATTCAACACTCGTCCGTGTTCTTTGTTAACTAGTTGGTACTCGTCCGTACCATCATCTCTGAACACGCGTCAGCGTTTGTTTCTACCTGATACTTGTCTGTATCATAGTCTTAGGGATGCTCGTCCGCATCTTTAATCCATACACGTGTCAAACACTCATGTTTTTTTGAATTTAGACACTCGTCTGTGTCTACTATTCCCCAGAGGAGTCCCCACAGAATCAACACTCGTCCGTGTTCTTTGTTAACTAGTTGATACTCGTCCGTATCATCATCTCCGAACATGTGTCAGTATTCGTTTCTGCCTGATACTCGTCCGTATCATAGTCTTAGGGATGCTCGTCCGCATCTTTAGTCTATACACAATGTCCAAACACTTATACCTTTCATTTCCTTGGATATAGACACTCGTCCGTGTTTACTATTCCCCAACAAAGTCCTCAACAAAACTTGTTAAACTTTTTCTTTTCTATCTGACATCCGTCCTATGTCATGGTACTTGCGGCAACCGTACCTTGCCAGGTGATCGTCCTTCACCTATTGGATGACCGTACCTCATCCTTTCCCCAACGGAGTCTCCATCATTGGAACCCCTTCTTATCCGACATTCGTCCTATGTCGTGATATTCTCAGCAGCCGTCCCCTGCTAGGTGATCGTCCTTCACCTCTTAATGATCGTCCTTCATTATTTTACCCGATGGTCGTCCCCATCATTGATCTTGTTATCTGACATTCGTCCTATGTCATGATAAACCCTGAGAGCAGCCGTACCCTGCTAGGTGATCGTCCTTCACCTCTTGATGATCGTCCTTCATCATGCTTATCTGATGGCCGTCCCCATCGTCGACCTTTTTATCCGACATTCGTCCTATGTCGTGATACTTTCAGCAGCCGTACCCTGCCCGGTGATCGTCCTTCACCTTAGATGACCGTCCCTCATCTTATCCCCAACAGAGCAGCCGTCCCCTGCTAGGTGATCGTCCTTCACCTTCTGATGACCGTACCTCATCATTTATTTCATAATCCCCAGAAAGTCTTATAGCTTTTCTTGATGGTCGTCCCCATCGTAATCTTATATCCCCAGCTTGTCGGCCGTCCCCATCATTGCTTCATTTCCCGCATTTCCCCAGCATGTCGATCGCCCCCGTCATTGCTTCTCCCCGACAGTCGTCCTCTGCTCGACGGTCGTCCTCTGTCTCCCGCACTTTTTAAATATACTTTATCTTCTTTTATAATCTATATCCCTTTTCTTCTTCATTTTGTGAGTGCAAATTTTGGACTGTCTTTGGTATTCAACCACAAGTTATCTTGCTTGCCTGATAAGCCTTTGCTTACATCCTGCACAGCTAACTCATGTTTGAATAGGGGCAGCTGTAAACACCCCAAAATTTCCCTCACCCATTCACACCATGGCTTGTGATCTTTTCATATGCATAAGTCAATCATAGCATCTCATATTACATCTTTGATTCACTGCATTGGTTCAAAGTCATCTGCATCTAGGGTTTGTGATCTGAGCAATCCAAGAGCCATTTGAGCCACTCCAAAGGTCATCAACCACTTCAAAGGGGTCCATGTATGTCCAAGCATCATATTATATCCTCTCAAAGTCAAGGAAGTCAAAGTATCACAAGAACTAAGATTGGCATGGAAGCAGAGCCAGGTTTGACTGCACAGATGACCTAGAATTAGGGTTTTGGTGTCAAAGGCCATAACTCCAAATTTTTTGGTCATTCTTGTTTCTATTGGTCTCTATATGGTATAGGGATCATGCATATCAATTTTCATGAAGAAATTCCATGGGGAAGGCATCTAATCAAGAGTTGACTTCTTGAGCAAGTCAGTGTGAAATCAGGGCATCTGAGGCCCCCAATGACCCAACCAAAGGGTATTCTTCATCATTTTGATTGTGTATGATCTTTATTTGATCATATAAGATGTTAGAAGTTCACAAAATTGAAGAATTTCAAGCCATTTGCAAAGTTGACTTTTTGGGAAAATGACTTGTAATGGAAACTTGCCATTTTGGGAAACTTTTTCAACCCTTGCTTTTTGATTCAAAAATTCCTCAAATGAGAAAACTTTGGTCATGAAAGTTGTAGAATGGATCATTCCCTTTTCAAAAAGTACAAGAACTCATTCTAATTCATTTTGGATCAAAAGTTATGGCTTGTCAAAGTTGGGGAAAATCACATAAATTCAAGTTTTGTACCAAAGAGGCATTTTGCAAAATGGTATGATCAAGCATTCTAAAGACTTCAAATGTGCACAAACTCTTCACAATATGATCATGTGACTTCTAAAAGTCATAATTGGCCCAAGAATATTGCATTTTTGTGCCTTGAACTTCATGAATTTCCAAAGGGGGCAAACATGTACCAACTTGCAAAAACTCATGAAGCCATGCCTCTACTTGTTACAGCTCATAGAATCTGATCCATATGAACTCCATGATCTCTGCTGAACTCAACCATGCCCCTATCACAACCTCACACTTGCCCATACCTCAAGTACACCTAGACTTGACTTTTTGCAAAAACCCCCATACCAATCCCACAGTGCCACACCAACTCCTCTGACCTCTCTAGTTGTGATAAGTGGACCAAATGCAGCATAACACACCACACACTCAAGCCTGAAACAGATCATAAGCCATAGCTCAAGAAACTCACCTCATATGCATTTTCTTTCGAATCTGATCACACGGGCATCAAACATCAAAACAAATTTCACCAAATCACTCACCATGATCCTCTGATCATTTCCCAACCATTGTTTTGGCCTGAAACCTCCCACATCACAAATACGATTTTCACACTCCCTTGGCCTGAGCTTCTGCCAACTCTCTCTAGAGGCCATATAAACTCCAGCTAAGTGTCAAAAGCTTCAAAGGAGGATCATTGGAGCTTGTTTGAACCAAAGAGGCAGCCAGAAAGTCCCTGTTTCGAAAGCTCAATCTCAGGTAGCATGATGAACAAATTTTCCAGAACTTTAATTTCTTGTTAGAATGTTGTTCTATATGTTTCCCTGATCATGGGGATCTATTTATTTTTCGAAAATAAGCCAGAAACAAGCATGTTATGATGTTCTGAAAGTTTGCCCGTAAAAATGTTTTTGCTTGTTTCCTTTGATTCAGTGAAAATAAATGTTGTTTGATTTAGGGTTTATGCTTAGTGATGTTCATAGGTTGATTCTGGAGATTTTTGTGAGGTTTTGATGCGTATTAAGAGAGATTGAGATTTTGGCTTGCCGGAGAAGATGACCGGAACACTGTTCCGGTCATCTGAAAGTGATTAGGGCACTGGATTAGGGTTTAATCATAATTAGGCCAATTTGAATGTGGGCCGTCCATTAGCGCGCGTAGTCAATTCCCGCCCCTGTGAGTTTGAATCTCATCCATTGGATTGGCTGACTTTCTTATTTTTCATTTAAAATTCATTTTATTTTCATTTGTTTTAATTTATTTTGTACGAATTAATTAAAATAGCAAAAAATGTTTAAAAATTATGAAAATTTTTGTCAAGATTTCCATTATTTTTCAGAACACAAAAATATTTTTATTTTTATTTTTTGCATCAAAAATTATTTTTAAATCATTTAAATGTTTATTTTCAATTAATTAATGAAAATTAATTAATTAAAAATACATTTAGGTATTTATTAATCACCAAAAATTCACATAGCATTTGAAAACATTTAGAAACATTGTCCAACTCTCAAACCAAATTTCTTTTTTGATCTTGATGCCTTTTGATAATTTTCTTTGGAATTAATTTCATTTCAAGGCAATATTTTGTTTCAAACTTCAAAAATTCATTTCTGTCTAACCATTGAGAGTTGGACAATGATTCTTTTTGCATTGCATCTTGCATAACATGTAGTTTATAGGATAAAATTGGCTTGATTTGATCTTGCATTTTCATTTTGTTTGGCATTTTTCTTGACAAGGCACCTCAAAACCCTAGCAATCTTAGGAAATTCATAACTTTCACTAGGATAAGAGTTAGATCCCCTCCTTTGGGCAGTGAGTTTGTATAGGTCTAGGGTATCTTTGATTGCATTTTCAAATTTTTATCATGTTGTTTGCTTCTGGTTTTGTATTTTTGCTTTGCATAATGCATGAAACCCTAATTTGTGCCTTCCTTTGCATCCATTTCTCATTTGGTTGCATCCATTGATTTGCCATGACATTTTGTGCATTCTCTTGATTCATAACACATCTTAGGACATATTAGAATCATGTTTGATCATTGCATCTTTCATTTGCCCTCTTGTATGTCCATTACATTTCATAACGTTTCATGTATGTTCATGGTTCTAAGCATGCCTCATTCGCATCCTTATGCTTGTATGATCATTCTCATGCCTTGCCTCATGTTTGTATCATCTCATAACATCATTAACATCATGTATCATGCTTCTGGTTTTGGTTTGCATCATCACATTTCATCTCATTTGCATTACATTTCATTTCTTTTGCTAACTTTTCAGGTGGTAAGTTGTTTTGAGAAGTGGATTTACCTTCACTTCTCACAATCTCTTTTCATCTCTCTTCTGCATCATTGCTGCATTTAGTCTTGTGCTTTGGATTGAGCTTGCTCATTCTTGTCCCCCTTACCTTCTTTCTTCAAGCAACTTGACTTCTTGAATGAAGCAAGTTGTTTTGCTTCTCTTTGTTTCTGGATCCTTTCATCTGTTTCTCTCCTTGGTGGCTTTTTGAAGTTTCTTTCCTTCTTAAACCCCACAAACCCTAGGAATGACCAAGCATGATAACAATTAGGGTTTGATTAGTCCCCCACTTAGCTTTTACCTTTGTGTCATCTTTGAGTCTTCTCTTCTCATCTCATAATCAGGGACTAAACCCTAAAGGCTTTAAGGCTTTGTGATTAAGCTTATGCCTGCATCCTTCTATTAGGATGGAGTGTATAACTTTAATCCTAAGTGTTAAACCCTTAATGTGTTTAAATCCCTTAATCAATTCACTTAATAATCATCAAGACATCAAGCTTGTAACTTGGGCCTTGCATTAGGGTTCTAATTCTTCCTTGATTGGTTAAGAAGGACTAACCCCAGTGTTAATAGACAAGTCCCCCTCAAGTTGTCTTACAAACCATAAAACTCACTTCTTCATCTTATCATTAACTAAAATCCATTTAATAAAGGCTTTGTTTTGTCATGAGGTTAATCTCTAATCATGGATTAAGTTGAGGAGCTTTCCTCAGCTTAAACATTCTCATCTATTATCCTTCTATTAGGATGGTGTAATGAGTCTGTTTAATCCCTGATTATGGCTTAAGCTCATTACTTAACACTAAATAAAAACAACAAAAAACATCTAAATAAACAACAAGTAGGTTAATGATCTTAATCCTACATCAGGGTAATTAAGTGTGAGATGCTGACTTCACACTTAAGATATTCTCATTACCCCTAATCAGAGGGAGAATGTGATGAGTTTACTAACCCATTGATTTAGGTTTAAGCTCATTTTCCTATGACAAACTTCCAAAAGCAATAAAAGATTGAAAACTCAAAAACAAACAATAATCGTCTCCTTCGGGATTCTTTTCTCATCACATTCATTCATAAACGAGAACTTGCTTCTTCCGTATAATGCAAGACAGTTTGCACCTGAGCCAGACAGGTCATACACTTGAGCATAGACAAGTAAGCAGTTCACAAGTCAATCTATCTTTCAGTCTCTTTGGGTCGAACTACGGTGTTCTGACTTCCTCATTGCACGAGAGGATACGTAGGCATAACTTAACAGTTATCGAACAAAAGTCTCTGTATATCCCCCCTCCTTCCAGCATTATTCTTTAAACCTCATGGTCTTGAGCTTCACACTCCTGTTCTTACACTGACACTTTCATACTTCACCTCACATTTATCTCACACTGACACTTGCATTCTTTTCCAGTTTTGGTACACAAATTGCACTGACACTACCCCTCTAAAACACAAATCTTTTGAGCGTGGATCCCGTCGAGTACGGCGGACAATCTGGGTGCTAATACCTTCCCAGGTTGTAACCAACCCCCTTTCTCAGTCTCTCTGGTTCGCAACCGTCTTGTCCATATCTTTCCAGGTTTATGCAGCATTACCTTTCCTCCGGGATAAAAATGCCTAGCTGGCGACTCTTGTCTTCTGATGGGAGAGACACATGTCACATCCTCATGTACATTTCATATGCATTCATTGCATGATTTCCATATTTTTTCATTTGCAGTATAGTTGGTCAACGCCTTCACCGATATCCAACTCGTAGAAACCGAGTAAGAATGGCTTAGAGGATGCAGAATGATTTCAACGAGCTCCGACAAAGGATGGATCAGTTCATGGAGATGATGACTGGCATGGCCCAGAACCAGAAGCGTCTCAGAATGATGGTGGAGTAACCCCCGGTAAATGTTAATACTGGAACTCCGACTGAGAATGTGGATCCGAACGCCGCCTGTAACGGAGGACCAAACCCAAATGGGACTGCAGCCCGTAATGTGGTTTTAGAAGACACACAAGAAGACTAGTTCACTCTACTGGATTCTGATGTGGGTAATAGGAACGAGATCAATGATCGGAGGTATGAAGAGTTGGCAGAAAAGGTTAAGGACATGGAATGTCAGAATTCCTTGGGCATCGATGTGACCAATCTTGGTTTGGTACCTGGTGTCAGAATCCCTCATAAGTTCAAGGTGCCATCATTCGACAAGTACAACGGAAGCACGTGCCCTAGAACTCAGATTTACGCCTATTTGGGAAGAATCTCGGCTCACACTTATGGTGAGAAACTTTGGATGCATTTCTTCCAAGATAGTTTATCTGGAGCTTCGTTGAGCTGGTATATGAAGCTAAGCAGGGTCTCTATCCGAAGCTGGAAAGATCGAGTTGAAGCCTTTCTCAAGAAGTATCAATACAATATTGATATGGCTCCGAATCGCACTCGGTTGCAGAACTTGTCTCAAGGACCTAAAGAAAGTTTCATACAACATGCCCAAAGGTGGTGTGGCTGCATAGGTTCAACCTTCGTTGATGGACCGGGAAATGGCTGATATGTTTATGGGCACCTTGCAAGGTGCATTCTTAGATCATCTGGCCGCCTACCCGTCCATCGATTTTTCTGATATCGTCATCGTTGGAGAAAGGATAGAAAACTTCCTGAAATTAGGAAATATCCAGGATGCAAGTGGTGTTGGTTCCTCGGGTGTGAAAAAGCCTTTTGGAAACGGCCAAAGAGAAAGGGATACCAATGTTGTGTATAGGGGCCAAGACAAAGGTCGTTCTCAAGGTTACCACCAAGCAGCTGCAGTAACTATTATGCCACAGGTTCAACAACAACCTCAGGGTCAGATACAACAGACACATAGACCATTTCAGCAAAGAGCTAGAGTGAGGGACCTCAGAATTGACCATATCCCATGTCTATATGTTGTATTGCTTCCAGAGCTGCTTAAGTTGAACATGGTTGAGCTTCCTACCATGAGAGCTCCTTCTCTTGACAATCTACCTCTGAATTTTTATGCTAACGACAGGTGCGAATTTCATTCAGATGCCCAGGGGCATAGTATTGAGAAATGTTAGGCTTTTCAGAACAAGGTACATGACCTAATTGACTCCAAGGCGATCAATTTCTCTCCTCACCCAAATGTACTCCAAAATCCAATGCCTGGTCACGGTAGAGCTGGTGTCACAGTCGTTATACCAGATGGTCCGCATTAAGCCGAAATCTTTAGGTTGCAAGGGTATTCATGAAGTGAATAAAGCCAGTAGTATTCAAATACTCCCGGTAATGGCAATTGTGTGTTTCTATTTCTTCAATACATTGTCTTCCCTATTAAGGGGAACTACGTCGTTCTGATTCTTCATTGGTCATTGGTCATGGGTCAATGGGGATATATAGGCAGAAGATCGTCAGATCTTTCCGAGCAAACTTATGGGGCAACTTTACTCCCCATTTTTACTCTTTCCTCCGAGACGTCTCGTGTCAAAGCCTCAAGGTCAGAAAACTGAGTGAAGACTGATAGGTCCAGATGGAGTCAAGCCTCCTAAACTACAACAACATTCAGCTTCTTTACTGCATTTACATTCGTAGTTTCTTTTATTTGCAAAACAATTGTCTGCATGTATGAAATTTTTTACTTTTGAATGATAATAAAACTCACATGTTTTTCTTGAATTCATTTGATTTTCGTTTATAATTTTGTATGTGTGCATTGCGATACCAACCGTCGTGCTTAAACTCTATGAGGGAGAATGACGAAACAAAAACGTAAGAATCTCTAATTGTGTGCTCTTGAATAAGACCTTGTTGATGATGTACAGACTTTGTTTCAAATCCCTAAACACCGGAGATATAAGGGAGATAGACCCTCGCCAACCCCTTTGAGCCTTGAAGTAGGAGTTTCTTTTTACACAAAAAACCCTCACATGTAACCCAGGGGCAGGGTAGGTGTCAGCTAGTTGGACCAAGCATCCAAAACATTTCATGAAGGAATGTATTTGAGGATCCATTACATTCCATTATGCTAATCAACAGGTCCAAAGACCAGAAACCACAATGGTTATCCAAATCAAGAGGTCCAAAGACCAGAAATCACAATGGTTATCCAAATCAAGAGGTTCAAAGATCTGAAGCCACAATGGTTATCCCACATTGACCAGAGAATGAGGCAGTCACAACCCTCGCAAAGCAATCAAGACAAATAGTGTCACACGGTTTGTTCCAAAAAAAAGAATCGAACAAAAATAAAAATGAAAAGCCCGCTGTAAACACCCCAAATTTGCCCTCACCCATTCACACCATGGCTTGTGATCCTTTCATTTTCATAGGTTCAATCATAGCATCTCATATTGCATTTTTGCTCCACTACATTTGTTTCTAAGCCATCTGCATCTAGGGTTTGTGATCTGAGCCACCCCAGAGTTATTTGAGCCACTTCAAAGGTCATCAATCACTTCAAAGGGGTCCATGAATGTTCAATCATCATATTATATCCTCACAAGGTCAAGGAAGTCAAAGAATCACAAGAACTGAGAAAGGCATGGAAGCAGAGCCAGGCTTAACTGCACAGATGACCTAAAATTAGGGTTTTGGTTTCAGAGGCCATAACTCCAATTTTTTTGGTCATTCTTGTTTCTATGGGTCTCTATATGTTATGAGGATCATGCATATCAATTCTCATGAAGAAATTCAATGGGGAAGGCATCTGATCAAGAGATGACTTCTTGAGCAAGTCAGTGCAAAATCAGGGCATCTGAGGCCCCCAATGACCCAACCAAAGGGTGTTCTCCATCATTTTGAATGTGTATGATCTTTATTTGATCATAGAAGATGTTAGAAGTTCACAAAATTGAAGAATTTCAAGCCATTTGCAAAGTTGCCTTTTTGGGAAAGTGACTTATAATGCAAACTTGCCATTTTGGGAAAGTTTTTCAACCTCCTCTTTTTGATTCAAAAATGCTTCAAATGAGAAAACTTTGGTCATGAAAGTTGTAGATTGGATCATTCCCTTTTCAAAAAGAACAAGAACTTTTTCTAATTCATTTTGGATCAAAAGTTATGGCCTTGCAAAGTTGGGAAAAATCATGAAATCTTCACTTTTGCACAAAGAGGGAAACTTGCAAATTCACATGCCAAGCCTTTATGTGACCTCTAATTGACTTCTAACCATTGCACAAACCTCACACATGACCTAAAATTCAGAATGCACCAAAGAATTGCTCAATTTCATGCCTTGATCATTAAGAAATCACAAAGGGGGTCAAAGTTTTACCAATTTGCAAAAGCTCATGAAACCATGCCTCTACCTGTTACAGCTCATCAAATCTAATCCATAAGCCTTCCTTTATCTTTGCTGCACACAGCCATGCCCAAATCCAAGCCTGCCATGACCCATACCTCAAAGGACACCTAACATTGACTTTTGGCAAAATGGACCATACCAATCAACATAGGCCAACAACAACTCTCTGACCTATCCCAACTTGATACATGGACAAAAAGGAACTAAACACAACACACAACACAGCCTTAGCTCTCCCACAAGTCAGCATTCTCCAAAACCCCTCTTTATGCATTTTTCTTCGAATCTCAATACACAAGCCAAAAACATCAAAACAAACTTCATAGAATCACTCACCATAATCCTCTGATCATTTCCCAACCATCATTTGATCCTGAAACCATCCCAAACAGAAATACGATTTTTCACTCCCCTTGGTCAGAACTTCATCAATCTCATAAACCAGCCACAATACACTCCAACTAAGCCTCAAAGCTTCCTCAAGAAGATCATTGGAGCCATTTTGAAGCAAAGACCTGGCCAGAAAGTACCAAAAGTGAAAGCTCCAGTTCAGGTGAGCTCAAGAACTTTTTTTCCAGAACTCCCATTTTTAGTTTCTAAATGATTCCTTATGCTTCACTGATCACCATGATATGATTTATTTTGAAAATGAGTGAAAAATGACCATGTATGCTTGTTCTGAAATTTTGCCCGTGAAACTTGATTGCTTCGATTCTTGTTGTTGATGTAATATAAATGATTTTTGTGCCTGGAATCTTGTTTATTATTGTTTATTAATCATTTCTGGAGAGTTTGATGAAGCTTTGATGCGTATTGAGTGAGATAGAAAAATGGTTGGCCGGAGAAGATGACCGGAACACTGTTCCGGTCATCTGAAAGTCATTAGAGCTCAGGATTAGGGCTAATGACATAATTAAGTGAGTTTGAATTCCAGCCGTTCGTTTGCGCGCTAAGTCAATTCCCGCTTCCCTGAGTTTAAACCACAGCCCTTGGATTGTTTGACTTTCTCATTTTCCTTTTTAAATTCATTTTATTTTATTTGTTTCATATTTAACTTGCACGAATTTTTAAAAATAGGAAAACATATTAAAAAATTCTGATTTTTTTGGTCAAACATTTCATTAATTTTCAGAACCCAAAAATATTTTTACTTTTATTTTTTGCATTAAAAATTATTTTTAAATCATTTAAATGTTTATTTTTAATTATTTAATGAAAATTAATTAATTAAAAATGCATTTAGGTATTTAAAAATCACCAAAAAATTCACATTGCATTTTAAAACATTTAGAAACATTATCAAACTCTCAAAACAAATTTCTTTTTGGTCCTTGATGTATTTTGCCAATTTTCATTGGAATAAAAATTGTTTAAAGGCAATATTTGTGTTCAAACTTGAAAAAATCCATTTTGCCTAACCATGATGAGTTTGATAATGGTTCTTCTTGAATTGCATTCTTCATAGCATGTAGTTTTTAGGGAAAAATTGATTTGCATTTATCTTCCATTTTCAATTTAATGTGCATTTTTCCTTTTGAAGTGCCTTGAAACCCTAGTTGACTTAGAAAAATCATAACTTCCATTAGGTTTAGATTTAGGTCTCCTCCGTTGGGCAGTGAACTTGTGTAGGGTTAGGGTTCCTTTGATCCCATTTTCAAATTTTTATCATGTCATTTGCTTCTGATTTTGAGTTTTGTGTTGTATGTTATGCATAAACCCTAATTTGTGCCTTCACTTGTATCCATCTCTCATATGCTTGCATTCAAGGACTTGCCATGACATTTTGTGCATCCACATGAGTCATAATGCATCTTAGGACATATTAGAGTCATGTTATATCATTGCATCATTCATTTGACATGACATACTTTCATTGCATCTCATAAACTTTCATGAACTTCTATGGTTCAAGGCATGCTCCATGTGCATTCATTCTCTTGTATGCTCACATATTTGCATCTTGTATGACTTTGCACCATCTCTTGACATCATTTGCATCATGTGTATGTTTCTGACTTTGGCCTTTGCCCATCCATATGCATTGTTTCATCTCATTTCTTCCCTTATGCATCTTGTACTAACTTTTCAGGTTAATGGTAAGTTTGTTTGGGAGGTGGATTTGCCTTCACCTCCTATCTCTTCTTACCTCATCATTTTACATCCTTGCTGCATTTTTACTTGTCTTGGAGTGAGCTTGCTCACTTGTGCCTCTCTTCCCTCTTTTCTCTTCTCATCTCATCTCTTTTCTATCTTGTTCCTCTTTGGTGGCCTTTGAAGATCTCTTTCTTTCTTAAGCCTCACAAACCCTAGGATCTCCAAGTATGATAACATTTAGGGTTTGATTAGTCCCCCCACTAGTTTTACCTTTGTGTCATCTTTGAGTCTCTCTTCTCATCTCATAATCAAGGACTAAACCCTAAAGGTTTTAAGGCTTTGTGATTAAGCTTATGCCTGCATCCTTCTATTAGGATGGAGTGTATAACTTTAATCCTAAGTGTTAAACCCTTAATGTGTTTAAACCCTTTAATCAATCCATCTAATAATCACTAAGACATCAAGCTTGTAACTTGGGCCTTGTATTAGGGTTCTAATTCTTCCTTAATTGGTTAAGAAAGACTAACCCTAGTGTTAATGGACAAGTCCCCCTCAAGTTGTCTTACAAACTATAAAAATCACTTCTTAATCTTACCATTAACTAAAATCCACTTTAATAAAGACAGTTATGTCATGAGGTTAATCCCTAATCATGGATTAAGTTGAGGAGCCTTCCTCAGCTTAAATGCTCTCATCTATTATCCTTCTATTAGGATGGTGTAATGAGTCCATTAAATCCTTGATTATGACTTAAACTCATTACTAAACACTAAACAAAAACAATCAATCCATCTAAATAATCACAAGTAGGTTAATGATCTTAATCCTACATCATGGTGATTAAGTGTGAGGTGCTTACTTCATACTTAAGGTATTCTCATTACCCCTAATCAGAGGGAGGATGTGATGAGTCTACTAACCCTTGGTTTAGGCTTAAGCTCATTTTCTTATGACAAACACACGAAAAAGCAATAAAAGATTGAAAACAACAAAAACAAACAATAATCGTCTCCTCCGGGATTCTTTTCTCATCACCTTCATTCACAAACGAGAACTCGCTTCTTCCGTCTAATGCAAGACAGTTAGCACCCGAGCCAGACAGGTCATACACTTGAGCATAGACAAGCAAGCAGTTCACAGGTCAATTTATCTTTCAGTCTCTTTGGGTCGAACTACGGTGGTCTGATTTCCTCATTGCACGAGAGGATACGTAGGCATAACTTAACAGTTATCGAACAAAAGTCTCTGTATATTCCCCCTCTTTCCAGCATTATTCTTTAAGCCTTATAGTCTTGAGCTTCATACTCCTGTTCTTACACTGACACTTTTCTTATACACTTCATACTTCTTTTACACTGACACTTGCATTCTTTTCCAGCTTTGATACACAAATTACACTGACACTACCCCTTTAAAGCACAAATCTTTTAAGCGTGGATCCCGTCGAGTACGGCGGACAATCTGGGTGCTAATACCTTCCCAGGTTGTAACCAACTCCCTTTCTCAGTCTCTCTGGTTCGCAACCGTCTTATCCATATCTTTCTCAGGTTTATGCAGCATTACATTTCCTCCGGGATAAAAATGCCTAGCTGGCGACTCTTGTCTTTTGAGTTCACCCTTGTGTGTTCTCTCCTTTCGCCGACCGTTCGCGTCTGTACCCCTTCTGACCAGGGTGTCATTTGGTGGGAGCGACAGCTTGGCGACTCTGCTGGGGACCCTTATACTGTAACCAGGGCTTCTGGTTCTTTTAGTGGGTTCCTCCTAGCGCTTGTTTGATTTGTGTTTACTGGGGTGTTATGTGCTAATTGTGTTTATTTGCTTTGTTTATTGCTTTATGTACAGTCTTGTTTATTGCTTTCTTTACAGTTTTATGCATCATACTGTCATATTATCATTGCTGGATCTGGTTTCTGTTTTGGTGGGTGGGGTTCCATTGAGAGTTTGAGGTCCTATACCTGGGACCTGAGTGACACCTAGGCTAGAGTGGTTCATATTCTTTCCCATTCCATTTCGGTTTGGTGTGGGAATATGAAACACGGTTCAGATGTGGATTTCTTCTTGAGAACTCTGTGCTACAGATTTCCTGTAGTGCTAGGGCTATCTAGGAAGCCTGCTAAGTCTGGATAACCTTTATTATGACCTTCAGAAACTGAGGTGAATTAGAGGAGAATCTTTTATGGTTATTGTAAACACTGTACCTCCGAGTTAGAAGTGTTTACACTTCTCATAACTGATCCAAGTCTGAGAATCCTTGTTTTAGAACACTACCTGTGAGGGGGTTGGGCTGTTTACAGGTTTGCAGGTACCCTTGGCCACATCATACCCTGTTTTTGTTTTGTTTAAGAGTACTCCACTTTGGACAGTTCTTGTGATTAACCCTGGACATGTGACTCTTTATTTGAGTCCCCCACCTTGGTTACTGGATTTCTGAACCTCCATCTGGACTTCTTGAACATACATGGACTTTATATCAAGACAGATAATCAGATCTAGCTCTTGATCATAAACCCTTGCATATCATTTACATACTCATCATTTGCATCATTTAACATTTGTTTATTTGTTTTTTAGGGTATCCATATTATATCTGGCTTGGTTTTGACCCCTTCTTTTGCATAGACCTCTGCTTCATCAGTTACCTGCTTCAGCTTTTTTTCATCATCACCAGCATCAGTTTGTCAGTGATTCACTTCCAGCATCAGTCTGCGATCTTCATCAGCATTTGTCTTCAGTTTCTTCAGCAGCACTCATGGCTACTCCCAGGAAGAGCAACATATCCTACCACTTTTTTGAGCCTGTTTTGACTGGTATCAGGTAGGTCCAGTCACTTATCACACCTAACCACATCCCACTATTTAGATAGCACTATGGAGGTATCATGGACATGGTTATGGACCTTGATCCTTCTCAGAGGAGCATGATCCACACATGCTTGCAGTTTTATGACCCTCCATTGAGATGCTTTACATTTCCAGACTTCCAGCTAGGGCCTATGCTGGAAGAGTTTTCTTTATTGATTGGAGTACCTATCAGAGGTGGAATCCCCTTCAACCCAGAGATGACTGCTCCCAAAAATGAAGAGATAGCAAGGGCACTGTACTTGGAGCCTGCCCTTATTGAGCAAAGTATGACAACAAAAGCTGGGATTCCCGGTTTGCATCTGGACTTCTTGATTTCTCAGGCCATCCTGAAGGCTTCATTGGGAGAGTGGAGGGCAGTCTGTGCACTGTTAGCCCTCAGCATATATGGAGCTATACTGTTTGCAGATGAGCCTAAATTTGTCAGCAAGAATGCCATCCATCTATTTCTCCTGAAGAACCCAGTACTTACATTGCTAGGAGATTTTTACTACTCCATTCATCAGAGGAATGAGAAACAAAGGGGGAAGTTGGTAAGATGTTGTGCTCCTTTGTTTTACACCTGGCTGCTCAGACACCTGCCTAAGTTATATGCTTTCTTGAACCCCCACCAGCAGAAGAATTGGGCCAAGAGGTTCATTGCCTTGACTTTGGATGATATCAGATGGTGCACCCAGAGCACCAAAGGCAAGGACATTATCACCAGTTGTGGACAATACCCAAATGTGCCTCAGATAGGAGTAAAGGGTTGCATCAACTACAATCCTTTACTATTTAAGAGACAACTGGGTTATGCCTTGGTTCATCCTCCTAGAGTACAAGATTTAGATGAGACCCTGTATTGTGAAGTGAAACCTAATTCAGCTGTTGTCAAACAAACATCCTGGGCTTGGGACAACATCCAGACAAAAGGGATGGCTATTCTTGGAAGATGTAATAATGTTGCTTCAGCTCAGCACTATGATTGGTCCCGTACTAGAGCTCAGATTACTGGAATGCCCTTCACCTTGGAGGACATACCTGGACCCTCTACAGTATAACCTGCAGCAACTGTCAGCCTAGAAGAATTTGAGAAACTGAAGGAAAGGAATGAGAATCTGTCTCAAGCCTTGAAGAAAACTCTTTGGGAAAGGAGTGATGGTCGCCTGGACATTGAAAGGTTGGAGAAGCTTAGGGTGGAGCATCTGGCCAAGTTTGAGAAAACAGAGGACTACATCAGAAAAGCAAGAGCTAGGGAGCAAATATTGAAGAATGCCTGTAAAGAGGCCAAGATTCAGAAGGCTAGGACTGAGCTCTATCTGCAAGAGAGCCAAGCAAGGTGGGTCAGGATCACTGAAGCCCGGACATAAGAAGATCAGAGAGCTCAAGCCAAGATTGAACAGTTAAAGGCTAATGAAAAGAAGCAGCAAGAAGCTTTGTTGGCAGCCCAGAAGGAGATTTCAGAGTTGAAGCTTAGGGCTGGGTTGAAGAGATCAAAGGATCAGAACAGGCACAAGAAGCTGACCACTGCCATTGCCACCAAAAACCTCCTCATCAGGACTATTACAGAGCATCCAGTTGGTCCAGTGACTGAGGCACTCCTGAAGGAGGTTAAAGAGGATGAGTTTGGATTGGATGTTTGACTTCTTTGCTTGTTGTTCATTTCCATTTGATGTACTTTTCTTTTGTTGTATTTTAACCCCCCAGGGGCATGTGTTGTAAAACAAACTATGTATGATTCACCATTTGTAATATATTTTAGTTTGTTTCCATTTTGGGGTTTCTTTTTCTCAACAAAGTCAAAATCATCTTCCTCGAGGTCTGGAAAGGTCAAAACCAAGAACCAAGCCGGATACCTTGGAAAACAAATAAGCATGCTGCATTGCATACTAACTTTTGTTTTGTTTTGTAGGTTTTGTTATTATCTATGTTTCTAACTTTGCTTTGACTTCAGGAAACATTGCTCGCAGAAGAGTGTTCCCTGTCAACCGTGCGCACCGGTACCCTACTCGCAACAACCTTCCTGGTATCCAAATGGAGCAAGTACAGCAGGACCTGACTGAGGTCAGGACTCAGATGGCTAATGAAAGAGTGGAGATGAGAAACCAAATGACCCAGTTCATGAATGTAATGACTGGCTTGGCCCAGAGTCAAGAGAGGTTAAGGGCATTGGTGGAAAGACAAACCCCTGAGGAACCTCATCCTGGAACTGGAGGAACTAGTAATAATGAGAGGGGTCAGCCTCATGTTAATCCACCAGTATTTGGACCTCATTTAGATCCGGAAGTCAACATCCCGGGAAATGTGCAAGAAAATACTGCTGGAGGGAGAATCCTGCAAGAGGATCCCCAAGAGGAGCAGTTTACTGTCATGGGAGCTGGAGATGAAGTCTATGACCGGAGGTTAGATAAAATTGCTGAGAAATTGAGATCTTTGGAGTCTCAGAATTCCTTGGGCTTCGATGTAATGGATATGGGGCTAGTGGATGGGGTGAGAATTCCCCACAAATTCAAACCCCCGTACTTTGAGAAATACAATGGAACCTCCTGTCCACGAACTCACCTGCAGTCTTTCCTGGGAAGACTTAAAGCATATACAATGGATGAAAAGCTGTGGATGTTCTACTTTGAAGATAGTTTGACTGGGGCTTCAAGGGAGTGGTATTCACACTTGACCAGAGCTACTATTAGATGCTGGAAGGACTTGGCTGAAGCTTTCATTAGACAATATCAATACAATCTGGACATGGCTCCCAACAGGACCCTCCTAATGGGGATGTCTCAATCTTCCAGAGAAAGCTTCAGAGAATATGCCCAGAGGTGGAGACAGCTTGCTGCTGCTGTCCAACCACCCATGTCGGAAAGAGAAATGGCCGACATGTTCATGAATACTTTGCAAGGAACATATATTGATAGATTGGCTGCCTTTTCTTCTACCAGCTTCGCTGACGTAGTTATAGCTGGGGAAAGGATTGAAAGTCTACTAAAAATGGGTAAAATTTCTGATAATGGTGCAAATTCGTCCAGTAATCCTAGGAAGCCTTTTGTGGGACCTCGAAGGACCGGTGAGACAAATGCCATTCATGCCAGCAGGGGCAGACCTCAGTATGTTCACAGATCAGTAGCAGCTGTCACTATTCCAGCTCCAATTCCTCAGCAATCAGCATATCAACAACAACAACAACCACATTATCAACATCAAGTCCAGTATCCGCAACAGAGAACCTACAACAACAACAATAGCAATCAACAACAACGACCCTTCCAACAAAGACCATCACAGGCAAACAGGGTGATTGACCCCATCCCTATGCCTTATGCGGCCTTATTGCCACAACTTCTGAAGCTTAACTTGGTTGAGTTAAGGACGCTAGCACCACCAGATCCCCTCAATATCCCAAGGAATTATGACGCCAACGCCAGATGTGCTTTCCACTCCAATGCACCTGGCCACAATACTGAAAAATGCAGGGCCTTGCAAATGAAAGTCCAAGATCTGGTGGATTCTAAAGCCCTCAACTTTGCACCTCCTCCAAATGTCAACAAGAATCTTATGCCTAATCATGGCGGGCCAAGGATTAATGCCATTGAGGAAGACAAACCATCTACCTTGATCACCAGTGTTGCACAAATTAGAACACCTCTGGTCGAAATTAAAGCTCAGCTTCTAGAGTGCCAAGTGTTCCCCGGGTGTGAGCTCGGTTGTGGGTATTGCAACATTGCAGTCAACGGGTGTGAAAATTTGAGAAGAGGCATAGATGGTCTTAATAAGGATGGTATCCTTCAGATCTCAACAACGACGCCTACAAATCCAGCAATTCCTTTAACGACAATTCCTGATTCTTCTACAACAGCAGCAACAATCATTCCTACCGATTCATCAATATCATCAGCAGTCACTCCGTCCATCACTTCAACAAATCAAGTTTCAACAACCATTCCTTCTACAACATCAGCATCCACTTTATTAGCAGAATCTTCTACAATGCCAGCAAAAATTAATGAAGATGTCTCAGCAGTTACAATCTACTATGACCCATCAAATGTTCCTCCCAGCAGCAATTTCCAACAACAAACAGTGGCACCTCCTGCCAGGTGTAAACACCCCAAATTTGCCCTCACCCATTCACACCATGGCTTGTGATCATTTCATATGCATAAACACAATCATATCATCTCATATCTCATTTTTGATTCATTGCATTGGTTCTAAGTCATCTGCACCTAGGGTTTGTGATCTGAGCAATCCAAGAGCCTCTTGAGCCACCCCAAAGGCCATCAATCACTTCAAAGGGGTCCATGTGTGTTCAAGTATCATATTATATCCTCTCAAAGTCAAGAATGTCAAAGAATCACAAGAACTGAGAATGGCATGGAGGCAGAGCCAGATTTAACTGCACAGTTGACCTGAAATTAGGGTTTTGGTTTCAGAGGCCATAACTCCAAATTTTTTGGTCATTCTTGTTTCCATTGGTCTCTATATGGTATAGGGAGTATGCATATCAATTTTCATGAAGAAATTCCATGGGGAAGTCATCTGATCAAAGGTTGACTTTCTGGACAAGTCAGTGCAAAATCAGGGCATCTGAGGCCCCCAATGACCCAACCAAGGGGTGATCTTCATCATTTTGAGTGTATATGATCTTTATTTGATCATGGAAGAAGGTTGAAGTTCACAAAATTCAAGAATTTGAAGTTTTTGCAAAGTTGACTTTTTAGGGCATGGTTGACTTTTAAGGAATTTGTCAATCTAGGTCACTTTTCAAACCTTGCTTTTTGATCCAAAAATGCTTCAAATGAAAAAACTTTGGTCATGAAAGTTGTAGAACACATTTTTCCCTTTTCAAAAAGTACAAGAACATGACCTAATTCATTTTGGATCCAAAGTTATGGTGTGACAAAGTTGGCAAAAATCACTAATTTTCAAGATATGCACCAATTGGAAAATTTGCAAAATCATGTATCAAGGCCATTTGTGACTTCTAGTTCACATCAAACCAATGTACAAACATTACATGTGACCTAAAAATCAGATTTGAACCAAAGTTTCTCATATTTCATGGCTTGTATGGCAAGATAGTTTCATATGAACCAAGGTTGATCAAGTTGCAAAACCATCATGACACCTCCTACCACTTGCTACATTGGATGCTGAACCATGCTAGCCTTCCACACACACCTTGCTGCGCAGCCCATGCCTCTTGTACCAAGCTAGAACTTAGCCCATGCCCTCCTTACAACAAAGTGGACTTTTTGCAAAAGTGAACATCCCAATCACAGCAGGCCAGGTCACATCATCTGACCAATAGGAGTCTTTTATGCAAAGCAAATGCTAGCCATTTCATACATGAAGCAAGCCTGAAACAAGCCCTAGGAAGACATACACAAACTCACCCCATTTTGCATTTCTCTTCGAATCTGTCTCCACAGCTCACAAACACAAGAACCAAATCCACTGATCAACTCACCTTGCTTCATTAAGCCAAAACCAGCAAGACTTAGGCCTGAACCAAGCAAGAACACCATTTCTCCATTTTCACTCCCAAGAGCAAAACCCTTCGAATCTGTTTCCACAAGCCATAAACACTCAAACAAATTCCACACATCAACTCACCTTGCTTCACTGACCAGAAACCAACCATTGTTTTGGCCTGAGACCCTCCATATCACAAACACGATTTTCACACTCCCTTAGTCAGAGCTTCTGCAAACTCACTCAAGAGGCTGTTTAAACTCCAACCAAGTATCCAAAGCTTCAAAGGGGGATCATTGGGACTTGTTTGAGCCAAAGAACTAGCCAGAAAGTGCCAGAGATCAAAGCTCCAGTTCAGGTGAGCTTCATGAACATTTTTTCCAGGAGCTCGTTTTTAAGTTCTTAAATGGTTCTCTATGTTCCACTGATCATGATGATATGTTTGGTTTCGAAAATCATTGAGTTTTGAGCATGTATGGTGTTCCTGAAATTTTTTGACCTAAACCCCTTTTGCTTCGATTCAGCCTTATTATGTAAAATAAATGTGTTTTGGCTGTTGATTCTTACTCTATGATGTTTGGGAATGGATTTTGGGCAGAGAAATTAGGTTTTAGTGAGCTAGGGTGAAAGTTGGCAATTTTCAGGGAGGGTGCTGGCCGGAGAAGACGACCGGAAGTCTTCTCCGGCCACCTGAAAGTCATTAACTTCTAATTAGGGTTAGGGCACCAGGTTTGAATGTGAGCCAGTGGATTGTGTTTCCCGCGCGCAATTGGAGGGCCTGGATCATTTCATTAAGATTTAATTATGGATTAATAATTAATTAATTAGAATTAGGGAAGTTTGAATCTGGGCCGTCCAGATGCGCGCCCAGTCAAACCTTTTGAAACCCAGAATCAATCTCAGCCTCTCCTTCTGCTTACTTCAGTTCATTTTGTTTTTTATTTCATTTCTTTTCTTTTAATTTGCACAATTTATTTAAAATAGCAAAATTGTTTTAAAAATTATGAAACTTTTTGTCAAGAGTTTCATTAATTTTTAAAACACAAAAATATTTTTATTTTCATTTTTAACATTTAAAAAGTATTTTAAAATATTTAAAAGTTTATTTTTGATTGATTAATGAGAATTAATTTATTAGAAATACTTTTAGGTATTTAAAAATCACCAAAAAATTCATGAAATGTTCTAAGACATTTAGAAACATTGTCCAACCTTCAAACCAAATTTATTTTTTGATCTTGATGCATTTTGAGAATTTTTCATTGAATAAAACTCATTTTTATGCATTAATTTGATCCAAAGTTCCAAAAATCATTTCTGTCTATCCATGAAGAGTTGGACATTGATTCTTCTTGCATTGCATTGTGTTTAGCATGTAGTTTATGAGATTAAATGGCCATGATTTGATCTTTCATTCTCCATTTGTTTGATAATTTTCTTGTTTAGGAACCCTAAAACCCTAGAAATCTTAAGAAAATCATATCTTGAGTTAGGTTAGGAGTTGAAACTTCTCCTTTGGGCATTGGGTTAGTATAGGATTAGGGGTCCTTTGAGTGGCATTTTCAATTTTTTATCTTGGGGTTTGCTTCTGATTTTGATTTTTGTTTGATGTATTGTTCATAAACCCTAGTTTGGGCTTCCCATATGCATCCATCTTGCATTCTCCTGCATAACATGACTTGCCATGACATTCCATGCCTCCATGTGATTCATTTGACATCATAAGACATATTGAAAGCATGTTTGGTCATTGCATCATGTATTTGCCATGTTGTATGCCATGTGCACTTCATAACTTTTCATGTATGTCCATGCTTCCTAACTTGCTTCATTTGCATTCATGAACTTGTATGGTCATTTCCATGTGCTGCCTCATGTTTGTAGCATCTCATAGCATCATTAGCATCATGTAAATGCTTCTGGTTTTGTTTCTCATCATGTCATCTCATCCCATTTTGCATTGCATTGCATTTCTTTTCTAACCTTTCAGGTGGTAAGTGATTTTGAGAAGTGAATTTGCCTTCACTTCTCATAACTTTTCTTTTCATCTCTCTTGCATCCATGCTGCATTTTTGTTTGTGTTTGAGTTTGAGCTTGCTCATTCTTCTTCTTCCCACTTTCTTTCTTCAAGTGACTTGACTTCTTGAATGAAGCAAGTTGCTTTGCTTCTCTTGATCCTTTCATCTGCTTCCTGGTGGTTCCATTGAAGATCTTTCTTGTTTAACCTCAAAAACCTTAGGAACAACCAAGCATGACAATGATTAGGGTTTTGATTAGTCTCCCCTCTTAGTTTTACCTTTGTATCTTCTTTGAGTCTTCTCTTCTCATCTCATAATCAGTGACTAAACCCTAAAGGCTTTAAGGCTTTGTGATTAAGCTTATGCCTGCATCCTTCTATTAGGATGGAGTGTATAACTTTAATCCTAAGTGTTAAACCCTTAATGTGTTTAACTCTCTTAATCAATTCACTTAATAACCATCAAGACATCACACTTGTAACTTGGGCCTTGCATTAGGGTTCTAATTCTTCCTTAATTGGTTAAGAAGGACTAACCCTAGTGTTAATGGACAAGTCCCCCTCAAGTTGTCTTACAAATCATAAAATCCACTTCATAATCATACCATTAAATAAAATCCACTTAATCAAAGGCTTGTTTTGTCATGAGTTTAATCCCTAATCATGGATTAAGTTGAGGAGCTTTCCTCAGCTTAAACATTCTCATCTATTATCCTTCTATTAGGATGGTGTAATGAGTCTGTTTAATCCTTGATTATGGCTTAACCTCATTACTCAACACTAAACAAAAACACCAAAAACATCTAAATAATCACAAGTAGGTTAATGATCTTAATCCTACATCAAAGGTGTTTAAGTGTGAGAATCTGACTTCACACTTAAGGTACTCTCATTACCCCTAATCAGAGGGAAGATGTGATGAGTTTACTAACCCATTGGTTTAGGCTTAAACTCATTAACTTATGACAAACTCTCAAAAGCAATAAAAGATTGAAAACTCAAAAACAAACAATAATCGTCTCCTCCGGGATTCTTTTCTCATCTCATTCACTCACAAACGAGAACTTGCTTCTTCCGTCTAATGCAAGACAGTTTGCACCTGAGCCAGACAGGTCATACACTTGAGCATAGGCAAGCAAGCAGTTCACAAGTCAATTCACCTTTCAGTCTCTTTGGGTCGAACTACGGTGTTCTGACTTCCTCATTGCACGAGAGGATACGTAGGCATAACTTAACAGTTATCGAACAAAAGTCTCTGTATATTCCCCCTCTTTCCAGCATCATTCTCTTAGCCTCATGATCATGAGCATACTCTTTCCTTACACTGACACTTCACTTATTACACTTCACTTCTTTTACACTGACACCTGTACATCCTTTTTCCAGCTCTTTATACACAAATTGCACTGACACTACCCCTTTAAAACACAAATCTCTTAAGCGTGGATCCCGTCGAGTACGGCGGACAATCTGGGTGCTAATACCTTCCCAGGTTGTAACCAACCCCCTTTCTCAGTCTCTCTAGTTCGCAACCGTCGTGTCCATCTCTTTCTAGGTCTATGCAGCATTACCTTTCCTCCGGGATAAAAATGCCTAGCTGGCGACTCTATTCATCTCCAGTGAGTTCACTGCTGTGTGTTCTCATTGTCCCTCTCGCCGACCGTTCGCGTCTGTACCTTTATCTGGGCCTATGTCCACTTATCGGGAGCGACAGCTTTGCGACTCTGCTGGGGACCCTTATACTGTAACCAGGGCTTCTGGTTCTTTTTGTGGGTTCCTCCTAGCGCTTGTTTGATTTATGTTTACTGGGGTGTTATGTGCTTATTTGTGTTTGTATATTTGTATTTATTTTTGTACAGTCGCTTTACTGCTTTCTTTATAGCCTTGCATTATATCATATTGTCATACTGTACTGCTGGCTGGATCTGGTTTTGTTTTGATGGGTGGGTGTTTCATTGAGAGTTAAGGTCCTATACCTGGGACCTGAGTGACACCTAGGCTAGAGTGAATCATATTCTTTCCCATTCCATTTCGGTCTGGTGCGGGAATATGAAACACGGTTCAGATATGGGTTTCTTCTTGAGAACTCTGTGTTGCAGATTTCCTGCAATGCTAGGGCTATCTGGGAAGCCTGCTAAGTCTGGATGACCTTTTAGTATTGACCTTCAGAAACTGAGGTGAATTAGAGGAGGAACTTTTATGGTTATTGTAAACACTGTACCTCCGGGTTAGAAGTGTTTACACTTCTCATAACTGATCCAAGTCTGAGGATCCTTGTTTTAGAACACCACCTGTGAGGGGGTTGGGCTGTTTACAGGTTTGCAGGTACCTTGACCTCAGAATACCCTGTTACTTTGATATGATTAAGAATACTCCATGTTGGAACAGTTCTTGTGATTCTAAACCCTGGACATGTGGCTCTTTATTTGAGTCCCCCACCTTGGTTACTGGACTTATAGACCTCCATCTGGATTTCTTACACACGTGGACTTCTATCAGAGCATTTGATCAGATCCAGCTCAGTCACAAACCCTTGCATATCATTTGCATACATAATCATTGCATCATATTGACATTTGCTTATTTGTGTTTCAGGGTATCCATCTTCATTTGGTTTTGGTTTTGACCCCATCTTCAGTATTGACCTATCTTCATCAGCACTTGCTTCAGCTATCAGCTATCTACTTCAGCCAACCAGTGGCCCATTCTTCAGTATCAGCATCAGCACTTGTCTCTACTCAGTCTCAACATCATGGCACCTAGAAAGAGTAACATCACCTACCACTTCTTCCAGCCAGAGTTAGCTGACATCAGGAGGATTCAGACCCTGATCACTCCAGACCATATACCACTGTTCAGGGAACACTATGGAGATATACTTGATATGGTTATGGATCTGGACCCCTCACAGAGAAGCCTGATCCACACTTGCCTTCAGTTTTATGATCCCCCACTGAGATGTTTCACTTTTCAGGACTTTCAGCTGGGCCCCTTATTGGAAGAATACTCATCATTAGTTGGTATACCTATCAGGGGTGGAGTCCCTTTCAACCCTGAGATGGTCTTTCCTGGTAATGAAGAGGTAGCAAAGGCATTACATCTGGAACCAGTCCTGATTGGGCAGCATATGACTTCTAAGGCTGGAATCCCTGGCTTGCATCTGGATTTCTTGATCTCTCAAGCTACCCTGAAAGCTTCTTTAGGAGAGTGGAATGCAGTCTGTGCTTTGTTGGCCCTGAGTATATATGGGATTGTATTATTTGCAGATGAGCCTCGATTCATTAGTAAGAATGCAATCCATCTTTTCATCCTGAAGAACCCAGTGCCAACTTTATTAGGGGATCTCTACTATTCAGTGCATCAGAGGAATGAAAAGCAGAGGGGAAGATTAGTGAGGTGTTGTGCTCCTTTGTTCCATACTTGGCTTCTCAGGCATTTGCCCAGGACAGATGCATTTTTGAACCCTCATCAGCAGAGAAACTGGGCTGGAAGACTTACTACTCTAACTTCAGCTGATATCAGGTGGTGCACTCAAAGCACAAAAGGCAGGGATATCATCACCAGCTGTGGGCATTTTCCCAATGTGCCCCTAATAGGAGTTAAGGGTAGTATTAATTACAACCCTCTGCTGTTCAAAAGACAACTGGGCTATGCACTAGTCCACACTCCTAAGGCACAGGACTTGGTGGAGACTCTTTATTGTGAGAACAAGCTTAATCTGGCTATTGTCAGGCAGGCAGCCTGGGCCTGGGACAATGTGCAGACTAAAGGGATAACTATTCTTGGAAGATGCAATAATGTAGCCTCTGCCCAGTACTATGATTGGTCCCATGCCAGGGCTCAATTCTCTGGGATGCCCTTTACTATAGAGGATATGCCTGGGCCTTCCACAACACCACCTCCAGCAACTGTCAGCTTAGAGGAGGTTGAGAAATTGAAAGAGAGAAATGAGAAGTTGACTCAAGCTTTGCAGAAGACCCTCTATGAGAGGAGGGATGGAAGATTGGATATTGAAAGGTTGGAAAAGTTGAAGAAAGAGCATTTGGCTAGAATTGAGAAGTCTGAAGAGTACATTAAGAAGTCTAGGGCTGGAGAACAAATCCTGAAGAATGCTTGCAAAGAAGCCCAATTCCAGAAAGCCAGGACAGACTTGTATCTAAAGGAGAGTCAGGCTAGGTGGGTCAGGATCACCGAGGCTCGTACTCTGGAGGACAAGAGGGTCCAAGACAAGATAGAGCAGATGGAAGCTAGTGCAAAAGAGCAACAAGAAGCCCTGGCAGCAGCCCAGAGGGAGATATCAGAGCTAAAGATCAGAGCTGGAGTGAAGAGGTCAAAGGACCAAGGTCAACACAAGAAGCTAGCTGCAGCTGTTACTACCCGGAACCTCCTTATCAGGAACCTTACGGAGCGTCCGGCTGATCCTGTGACCGAAGCACTTCTCAAGGAAGTTCGGGAGGATGAGTTTGGTCTTGGTGTTTGACTATTTGTTTGTTGTTGCTTTCATTCCATGTACTTTTATTTTCTTGAAATGTATTTTGACCCCTCAGAGGGCTTGTATTTGTAAACAAACTATGTACCAGTGGCCTTTTGTAATATATGTATTAGTTTGTTCCATCCGAGTTTACTTCGAAAGCAACATCAACAACAGCATCTTCAAGGGTCTGGAAGGGTCAAAACTGAATGCCAAGCCAGATACCCTGAAAACAAATAAGCATACTGCATTGCATGCTAACCTTTTGTTTGTTTTGTAGGTTTTTGTTTTGTTGTTGCTAACTCTGTTGTGATGTTCAGGAACTATTGCTCGGCGCCGAGTATTTCCCCTCAACCGTCCGCACCGATATCCAACCCGTAACAATCTTCCGGGAATACAGATGGATCAGATGCAGCAGGACCTTACTGAGGTCAGGAACCAAATGACCAACGAGAGGTTGGAAATGAGGACTCAAATGACACAGTTTATGGAAGTAATGAACAACATGGCCCAAAGCCAGGAGAGGCTCAGAGCACTGGTGGAAGGGAGAAATCAGGAAGATCATCAGCCGGGGACTGCTGGGACTAGCAACAATGAAAGAGTCCAACCTCATGTCAATCCCCCAGTCTTTGGACCCCACCTCCATCCAGAGGCCAACATTCCTGTCAATATACAAGGGACTGCCACAGCAGGGAGGGTACTGCAAGAGGACCCTCAAGAAGACCAGTTCACAGTGATGGGAGCCGGGGAAGAAGCTTATGATAGAAGGTTGGATGAGATAGCTGAGAAATTAAGATCCTTAGAGTCTCAAAACTCTTTGGGTTTTGATGTTATGGATATGGGCTTGGTAGATGGGGTCAGGATTCCCCACAAGTTTAAGCCACCATGCTTTGAGAAGTATAATGGGACTTCCTGTCCCCGGACCCATCTACAATCTTTTCTCGGGAGGCTAAAGGCCTATACCATGGACGAGAAGCTGTGGATGTTCTACTTTGAGGATAGCTTGACTGGAGCTTCGAGGGAATGGTATTCCCATCTGACAAGAGCAACTATTAGATGCTGGAAGGACCTGGCAGAGGCCTTCATCAGACAGTATCAGTATAATCTGGATATGGCACCCAACAGGACCCTCCTAATGGGAATGTCACAGTCATCTAGAGAGAGCTTCCGAGAGTATGCTCAAAGATGGAGACAGCTTGCTGCTGCTGTCCAGCCACCTATGTCAGAAAGGGAGATGGCTGATATGTTCATGAACACCCTTCAGGGGACTTACATTGATAGGCTAGCTGCCTTCTCATCTACCAGCTTTGCAGATGTAGTCATAGCTGGGGAGAGAATTGAAAGCCTATTGAAGATGGGTAAGATCTCAGACAACGGTACAAGCTCATCCAGTAATGCAAGAAAGCCTTTTACAGGCCCAAGAAGGACTGGTGAGACTAATGCCATCCACACCAACAGGGGAAGGCCCCAATATGTGCATAGACCTGTGGCAGCAGTCACCATTCCCGCTCCAGCTCATCCACAACCAGCTTATCAGCCTCCGCAGCAAAACTATCAGCAACAACCTCAGTACCACCAACAGAATCAGTATCCTCCGAGAAATTACAACAACAGCAACACCAACAACAATAACCAGCAAAGGCCATTCCAGCAGAGGCCATCTCAAGCCAACAGGGTGATCGATCCGATCCCTATGCCATATGCTACATTGCTGCCACAACTCCTGAAACTCAACCTAGTTGAGCTAAGGATATTGGCACCTCCAGATCCCAATAGTCTACCCAGGAATTACGACTCCAACGCCAGATGTGCTTTTCATTCGAATGCACCTGGCCATAGTACAGAAAAGTGCAGAGCCTTACACATGAAGGTACAAGACCTGGTAGACTCTAAGGCCCTGAATTTCGCACCACCACCCAATGTCAACAAAAATCCTATGCCACACCACGGTGGTCCCAGAATCAACGCTATTGAAGGAGACAAGCCGTCTTATTTAATAACCAGTGTGGGTCAGATTCGGACGCCGTTGGTAGAGATTAAGGCTCAGCTCCTCGAATGTCAAATGTTCCCGGGGTGTGAGTTAGGGTGTGCTTACTGCAATATTTCAGTAAATGGGTGCGATAACCTGAGGAATGGCATAGATGGTCTTATTCAGAGTGGCCAGCTTCAGATCACCACATCATTTCCAACAAATCCAGCAATCTCACCAGCAACAGTACCAGTATCTCCTACAACTGCAGCAACCATTGTTCCTGACAATTCTTCGGCTTCATCAACAAGTACTTCATTTATCATCTCAACTGATCAGTTATCAACAAATTTTTCTTCTACAACTTCAGCACCACTCCAATTTGAATCTCCTACAACAACATCATCCATCCTTCCGACAATGTCTCCTACAACTCCAGCAACGAACTCTGAAGATGTCTCAACCGTCACAATATTTTATGATCCTGAAAACAACTCTGCCTACAACTCAGAAAGTGCTGCTCCCATCAGAGCACCAGTCACAATTTATTATGATCCACAAACTATCACAGTTCCTTCTGCAGCTGTCATCAGTCCAGTCACTGTCACAGTACCTGGACCAGTACCTTATGAAAGCAGTAGGGCCATCCCTTGGCACTACGGCTCTGACGTATACTGCGAAGGAAAGAGAATCACTCTTGATACATCAACACCTGCACCACAAATAGACAATGTGGGAGGAGGCGGAGGCTTCACTCGAAGCGGACGTCTCTTTGCTACACCAATTCAGAGACCCACTGCCGAAGCAGAAGCTGCTGCCAAGGCAAAAGGAAAAAGCCCGGTGCAGGAAGATCAAGCTGCTAAAGAAGTTTTGAAAACACCATTCGATCAGGAAGTTGATGAGTTCATGAGAATCATCAAAAAGAGTGATTACAAAATAGTGGATCAGCTTCACCAGACGCCATCCAAGATCTCTATCCTATCATTGCTTATGTGCTCCGAAGCCCATCGGAATGCACTACTCAAAGTCTTGCACGCAGCTTACATGCCTGAAGAGATCACTGTCAATCAGTTGGAAACCGTGGTTGGAAATGTTACTGCTAGAAATGGGCTGGGGTTCACCAATACTGACTTGACAACGGAAGGCCGCAACCATAACAAAGCCTTGCACATCACCATGGAATGTAAAGGTGCAGTCCTTTCCCATGTGCTGGTAGACACAGGGTCATCCCTTAATGTCTTACCGAAAAAGGCCCTGGTGAAGCTAGAGTATGAAGGATTAGCATTGCGTCCCAGCAACCTGGTAGTAAGAGCTTTTGATGGTTCTAAGAGATCGGTGCTGGGAGAAATTGAGCTACCTGTGACAATTGGCCCACAAACCTTTAAAACGATCTTCTATGTGATGGACATTCAGCCTGCCTACAGCTGTTTGTTGGGTAGACCATGGATTCATGCCGCTAGCGCAGTAACGTCTACCCTTCACCAGAAGTTAAAATTTGAGTGGGAAGGCCAAGTTGTTACTATCTGTGGGGAGGAGGATATATTTGTTAGCCATCTGGCTACTTATAAGTATATTGAGATGGATGGGGAGATCCATGAAACAATGAGCCAAGGGTTTGAGGCCCTGAATGTTAATGAAGCATCTGCTGTATCTGGGATCTCCATGTCATCTTATCAACAAGCCCGGAAGGTTGTTGAGGAAGGAACTGCCCAAGGCTGGGGCAAGGTTTTATCTGTGGAGGAGAAGAAAGACAAATTTGGGTTGGGTTACAGACCAACTCAACAACATCAAGCAAAGGCTGCTGAGAAGCCCGGTTTTGTCAGTGGGGGGATGCTCACCCCTGATGCTATCAACAATTTGGAAGACGAGCTGGAAGAGGAGCGCAATCTGGAGAATTGGATTCGTCCAAAGATCCCGGGGAGCAGTATCTCAAACTGGTCTTCCCAGGAAATTATAAGAGTTACTCATGCAGAGTAATTATTATTTCCTGTATTTTTATAGCATGCATCAAAGTCTTGCATCTTGCCCAAGATGACAAGACTCATTTTGTAATCGGGCCATCTGTACTTTTTGTGCAAACAAGATTAATCAATGAAATATCAGACATCTTTTTGCAAATGAGTCTTTTTCCTTTTCGTTCACTGTTTTTCCATTTTTCTTTTTGTACAAAAAATAAATGGCGATGTTTTCAAAATGATAACTTCATTTCACCTTTTTTAAACAAGATTAAAATCAATCACTAAAATGAACAAACTGAACCCTTGCAGAGAGTGCCTTCCTGACAGCACCGACAACAGCACGGCTATGACTTCGTATGACTTTGACAATCCGATCAATCAAGCTGATGAAGGGGTTGAAGAAGAATATGAGCTTCCTGAAGAGATAGCCAGGTTGTTAAGACAAGAGGAAAAGGTTATTACTCCTCACCAGGAGGAGGTTGAAGTGATTAATCTTGGTACAGATGAAGACGTGAAAGAGGTTAAAATCGGGGCCTGCCTGCAAGACTCAGTGAAGAGACAACTGATTGATCTGCTTCAAGAATATGTGGATGTGTTTGCTTGGTCGTATCAAGATATGCCAGGGTTGGACACCGACATTGTCGTGCACAAGCTACCTTTGAGAGAAGAGTGCCCACCGGTCAAACAAAAGTTGCGCCGTACTCGCCCAGACATGGCAATGAAGATCAAAGAAGAGGTACAAAAGCAGTGGGACGCCGGGTTCCTTGCTGTGACTAGCTACCCACCGTGGGTTGCTAATATAGTGCCTGTGCCTAAGAAAGACGGCAAAGTAAGAATGTGTGTTGACTATCGGGATCTGAACAGAGCTAGCCCGAAAGATGATTTCCCATTACCTCACATTGATGTACTGGTAGATAACACGGCTCAGTTCTCGGTATTCTCCTTCATGGACGGATTTTCAGGATATAATCAGATCAAGATGTCACCTGAAGACATGGAGAAGACAACCTTCATCACACCTTGGGGCACGTTCTGTTACAAAGTGATGCCATTCGGACTGAAGAATGCTGGTGCAACATATCAACGGGCTATGGTGACATTATTCCATGATATGATCCATAAAGAAATAGAATGTTATGTGGATGATATGATCGCCAAGTCCCTTACAGAGGAAGATCACCTGGTGAATCTACTGAAGTTATTCAAGCGTCTGAGGAAGTACCAATTGAAGCTGAATCCCAACAAGTGCACATTCGGGGTGCGATCCGGTAAGTTGCTGGGCTTTATTGTAAGCGAGAAAGGGATTGAAGTTGACCCTGATAAAGTCAAAGCTATTCAAGAGATGCCTGCACCGAAAACTGAGAAAGAAGTTCGAGGGTTCTTAGGTAGATTGAACTACATCTCAAGGTTCATATCTCACCTCACAGCAACCTGTGAGCCTTTGTTCAAGCTGTTAAGAAAGGAACAGACGGTCAGGTGGAATGAAGACTGCCAAAGGGCTTTTGACAAGATCAAGGAGTACTTACAAGAGCCTCCAATCCTTATGCCTCCAGTTGAAGGAAGACCTCTAATCATGTACTTGACAGTATTAGAAGAGTCAATGGGGTGTGTGTTGGGCCAGCATGACGAGTCTGGTCGAAAAGAGTATGCAATATACTACCTAAGCAAAAAGTTTACCGACTGTGAACAGCGTTATTCACTGCTCGAGAAAACTTGCTGTGCTTTAGCGTGGGCTGCTCGCCGACTGAGACAGTATATGTTGACCCACACTACCTTACTGATCTCAAAGATGGACCCAGTTAAGTACATATTTGAGAAGCCAACTCTCACCGGACGGGTTGCAAGATGGCAAATGATTCTCACAGAATACGACATCCAGTACACATCTCAAAAGGCCATCAAAGGCAGTGTATTGTCCGATTATCTTGCTGAGCAACCCATTGATGAATACCAGCCTATGAGATTTGATTTTCCTGATGAAGACATCATGTTCATAAAATCAAAAGATCATGAAGAGCCTATTCACACTGAAGGGCCCGACCCGGAAGAAGAATGGACTATGATGTTTGATGGGGCTGTTAATATGAATAGTCGTGGTGTTGGTGCAGTACTCATTACGCCTAAAGGAGTTCACATGCCTTTCTCGGCAAAACTCACTTTCAACTGCACTAACAACGAAGCTGAATACGAAGCTTGCATTATGGGCCTTGAGGAAGCCATTGACCTCAGGATCAAGACATTGACTGTATTCGGAGATTCAGCTCTGGTAGTTAATCAAACCAACGGAAAATGGTACACCCACCAGGATCATCTGATACCTTACAGGGATTATACAAGGAGGTTATTGACTTTCTTCACAACAGTCAAGCTTGAGTATATCCCTCGGGACGAGAATCAGTTCGCAGATGCTCTTGCTACCATTTCATCCATGATCAAAGTTCAAGCTACCAACTTTGTACCTCAGATTTCAGTGTCCAGACTCGATAGACCAGCATATGTATTTGCAGCAGATGTTGTCAAAGATGATAAGCCTTGGTTCCATGACATTAAATGCTTCTTGGAGGATCAAACATACCCACCTGGGACATCTTCCAATGATAAGAAGACTTTGATAAGGCTTGCTGGTAGTTTCTTTCTGAACACTGACGGGTCTTTATACAAAAGGAACTTTGATATGGTACTCCTCAGATGTGTTGATGAGACGGAAGCAGACTTGTTGATGCACGAGGTGCACGAAGGATCCTTTGGTACCCATGCTGGAGGACATGCCATGGCTAAGAAACTGCTAAGATCAGGTTATTACTGGATCACAATGGATGCCGACTGTTGCGCCTACGCCAGAAAATGCCATAAATGCCAGATTTATGCAGATAAGGTGCATGTGCCTCCAAATCCTCTAAACGTGATGTATTCACCATGGCCCTTTGCCATGTGGGGCATTGATATGATCGGCAAGATTGAACCGACTGCTTCAAACGGCCACAGATTCATCCTGGTTGCCATTGATTATTTCACCAAGTGGGTCGAAGCAGCTTCCTATGCCAATGTTACAAGACAAGTGGTAGCCAGATTTCTGAAGAGAGATATCATCTGTCGATATGGAGTTCCCGAGCGAATCATTACTGATAATGGTTCCAACTTGAACAACAAAATGATGGCAGAGCTGTGCCGGGACTTCAAGATCCAACACCACAATTCTTCTCCTTACAGGCCAAAGATGAACGGCGCTGTTGAGGCAGCTAATAAGAATATCAAGAAGATTGTGCAGAAGATGGTAGTCACCTACAAAGACTGGCATGAAATGCTACCTTTTGCCTTGCATGGGTACCGCACGTCAATCAGAACATCCACTGGGGCAACACTGTATCAACTTGTGTATGGTATGGAGGCAGTCCTACCAGTTGAAGTTGAATTACCCTCTCTACGGGTACTGATGGATGTTAAACTGAACGAAGCAGAGTGGGTTAGGTCCCGATACGAGCAACTGAGTCTGATTGAAGAGAAAAGATTGGCTGCAATCTGTCATGGGCAGCTGTATCAGAAAAGAATGAAGAAAGCCTTCGATCAGAAAGTCAGGCACCGAGAGTACCAAGTAGGAGATCTTGTGCTAAAAAGAATCCTCCCTCCTCATACAGACCACAGGGGCAAATGGACTCCAAATTATGAAGGACCATTTGTGGTAAAGAAAGTTTTTTCCGGTGGAGCACTGATGCTCAGCACCATGGATGGTGAAGACTTCCCGTCCCCTGTGAATTCAGATGCAGTTAAAAAATACTTCGCATAAAACGACCCGCTGGACATAAAAACAGAATGTAAGTCCAGGCAAAAATAGGGCATCCCGGCGAGTCAAAAACAGAATAAAAGACTCGGGCAAAAGTAAGGGAAAATAAATAAAAAAATGTGTACACCCGCTGAGTTGAAAAGCCGCATTGGACAACTCAGGAAAAAATGGGTATCCCGATGGATTGAAAACCCGAAAGGGCGATCCATGCAAAATAAGGGAATAAGCGAACAACTGCATTCTGAATTCGTCTGTATCGCCTACAACCTGTTAAGCTTCGAAAGGATCAAGCTTCAATCAGAATCAGCCTTCTTCAGAAAGCAAGACGAGAAGAACGTCAAAAGTCATACGAGTCATAGCAGAAGAGGAAGCTCCTTAAAGCGTCGTCAACATCGCCAACACTTTGTTTCTCAATTTGTAACAGTCTCTTCATTTTAGGAGATTTGTTTCTTTGACTGTATCTTGCCAATTCAGGGCACATGAATTAATAAAATCGGATTTTCCAGTCATGTCTCGTCTTATACATTTTTATTTGCAAAGGATGTCTGATGTCTCTAAAAACTGATTGCATAAGTACAGATATTTTTCTTCAAAAACACATGCTTACAGGGAATATACTTACTCTCGAAAGTGCTTGACTCCTATGGCGGAATCCAGTAAAGGATACCTCGGGACCATTTGTGCGTTTCCTTATATTTGCAGGATTGCAGGTATCCAGAACGCAACTTGGGGCATGCAAGTTACATCTCAGCAAGCTGGCAAATCAACACTCACTCTTGGCACCAGAGGTGTTTTCTCCCCAGCTGAGTTGCCAACAACTTTCCCCAGCCAGTTGCCACTTGTCAATTTCCCCAGCTGTAGTGTCAATCATTCTTCCTCAGCAGAATGCAGAAGTCAGGGAACCATCTCCCCACAGAATCCTCGGCCTCTTTTCAGAACAACGCATGAAGGAGTCACAACAGAGTACAGAAGGCTTCTACAAACCCCAGCTGGGTCCTGTATTACAAGGATATGTCAATCGGTGACCTATATCCCCGAGCAAATATCATATCATCAGATCTGCCAATGATCTCATCCCCAGCTGGGATGTCCACTTCAAATAGATCGACCAGTGATCTTCGCGGCATTGGGATCTGAATCCCGGTTTGGTATCTTTGCATAACCATGGCATTCGCATCATATCCACCCACAAAGCGTAGCATTCCATCTAATACGGAGCATTACGGCAAAAATCAAACACATAGCATAATCATAAGCCATGTTGTGAATCGGACTCTTGTGAATAATAACCATTCATCAATACACAGAAACGATCCCCACCAGAGTCCCAGCAAAAGCAGTTGCCTCACAATTCACAAACACCAGTTGACACCCGTCCGTGTCATCACTCCCCAGTAAAGTCGCCTGAATATCCTTTACAAACAAGATCACCCGTATTACAGATACGTCCTGACACCCGTCCGTGTCATACCCCAGTAGAAAGCCAAAGACATCCTCTTTGCACTCACCTATACTTGTATATCTATATTCTCTTGATACCCGTCCGTGTCATATCCCCAGCGCAGTCGCTTACACTTTTACAATCCATATACTTGTTGATATTATACTTTTCTCCTTTTGACACTCGTCCGTGTCACTCTCCCCAGCAGATAAACACTCATCCATACAAAACTCATACTCACTACTCATGTTACACTTATACAGATACTCGTCCGTATCTCGTATATTCCATTTATATCCCCACAGATTCAACATTGGTCCTTGTTCTTTGTTAACCAGTTGGTACTCGTCCGTACCATCATCTCAGAATATGCATCAAATGTTTGTTTCTACATGATACTCGTCCGTATCATAGTCTTAAGGATGCTCGTCCGTATCTTTAATCCATACACCGTGTCAAACACTTTTGTCTTCTTGGATATAGATACTCGTCTGTGTCTACTATTCCCCAGGAGTCCCCTCAGATTCAACACTCGTCTGTGTTCTTTGTTAACCCGTTGATACTCGTCCGTATCATCATCTCTGAACATGTGTCAGTTTGTTTCTACCCGATACTCGTCCGTATCGTAGTCTTAAGGATGCTCGTCCGCATTTTTAATCTATACACAACACCTAAACACTTATGCTTTCTTCTCTTGGTTGTAAACACTTGTCCGTGTTTACTATTCCCCAGTAGATCACCAACAAAGCAAATCTTCCTTTTTATCTGACACTCGTCCTGTGTTATGGTAAACCCTGAGAGCAGCCGTACCCTGCTAGGTGGTCGTCCTCCACCTCTTGATGGTCGTCCTCCATCATGCTCATCCGATGGCCGTCCCCATCGTTGATTTTTAGCAGCCGTCCCCTGCTAGGTGGTCGTCCTCCACCTCTTGATGATCGTCCTTCATCATTTTATCCAATGGCCGTCCCCATTGTTGATTTTTGGTTATCTGGCACTCGTCCTGTGTCATGAGAAACCTCGAGAGCAGCCGTCCCCTGCTAGGTGGTCGTCCTCCACCTCTTGATGGTCGTCCTCCATCATGCTCGTCCGATGGCCATCCCCATCGTTGACCTTTTATCCGATGGCCGTCCCCATCGTTGATATTTTTGGCAGCCGTACCCTGCCAGGTGGTCGTCCTCCGCTTAAGATGACCGTCCCTCATCTTAACCCCAACAGAGCAGCCGTCCCCTGCTAGGTGATCGTCCTTCACCTTTGATGACCGTACCTCATCATCTGTTTATTTCATTTATTCTTTAACCCGATGGCCGTCCCCGTCGTGGTCCCTTTCCTTTTTAGCCCGATGGCCGTCCCCATCGTTGGTTACTTTGCTTTACGAACTTGATGGCCGTCCCCATCATAATCTTTTTTTTCCCAGCTAGTCGGCCGTCCCCGTCTTGGCTTTACCTTTTATCCCCAGCATGTCGGCCGTCCCCGTCATTGCTATTTACCCAGCAGTCGTCCTCTGCTCGACGGTCGTCCTCCGTCGCCCACACTTTACAATATACTTTATTTTTCTTTTACAATCTATATCCCTTTTTTTCTTCATTCTGTGAGTGCAAATTTTGGACTGTCTTTGGTATTCAACCACAAGTTATCTTGTTTGCCTGATAAGCCATCGCTTACATCCTGCACAGCTAACTCATGTTTGAATAGGGGCAGCTGTAAACACCCCAAATTTGCCCTCACCCATTCACACCATGGCTTGTGATCATTTCATATTCATAAACACAATCATATCATCTCATATCTCATTTTTGATTCATTGCATTGGTTCTAAGTCATCTGCACCTAGGGTTTGTGATCTGAGCAATCCAAGAGCCTCTTGAGCCACCCCAAAGGCCATCAATCACTTCAAAGGGGTCCATGTGTGTTCAAGTATCATATTATATCCTCTCAAAGTCAAGAATGTCAAAGAATCACAAGAACTGAGAATGGCATGGAGGCAGAGCCAGATTTAACTGCACAGTTGACCTGAAATTAGGGTTTTGGTTTCAGAGGCCATAACTCCAAATTTTTTGGTCATTCTTGTTTCCATTGGTCTCTATATGGTATAGGGAGTATGCATATAAATTTTCATGAAGAAATTCCATGGGGAATTCATCTGATCAAAGGTTGACTTTCTGGACAAGTCAGTGCAAAATCAGGGCATCTGAGGCCCCCAATGACCCAACCAAGGGGTGATCTTCATCATTTTGAGTGTATATGATCTTTATTTGATCATGGAAGAAGGTTGAAGTTCACAAAATTCAAGAATTTGAAGTTTTTGCAAAGTTGACTTTTTAGGGCATGGTTGACTTTTAAGGAATTTGTCAATCTAGGTCACTTTTCAAACCTTGCTTTTTGATCCAAAAATGCTTCAAATGAAAAAACTTTGGTCATGAAAGTTGTAGAACACATTTTTCCCTTTTCAAAAAGTACAAGAACATGACCTAATTCATTTTGGATCAAAAGTTATGGTGTGACAAAGTTGGCAAAAATCACTAATTTTCAAGATATGCACCAATTGGAAAATTTGCAAAATCATGTATCAAGGCCATTTGTGACTTCTAGTTCACATCAAACCAATGTACAAACATTACATGTGACCTAAAAATCATATTTGAACCAAAGTTTCTCATATTTCATGGCTTGTATGGCAAGATAGTTTCATATGAACCAAGGTTGATCAAGTTGCAAAACCATCATGACACCTCCTACCACTTGCTACATTGGATGCTGAACCATGCTAGCCTTCCACACACACCTTGCTGCGCAGCCCATGCCTCTTGTACCAAGCTAGAACTTAGCCCATGCCCTCCTTACAACAAAGTGGACTTTTTGCAAAAGTGAACATCCCAATCACAGCAGGCCAGGTCACATCATCTGACCAATAGGAGTCTTTTATGCAAAGCAAATGCTAGCCATTTCATACATGAAGCAAGCCTGAAACAAGCCCTAGGAAGACATACACAAACTCACCCCATTTTGCATTTCTCTTCGAATCTGTCTCCACAGCTCACAAACACAAGAACCAAATCCACTGATCAACTCACCTTGCTTCATTAAGCCAAAACCAGCAAGACTTAGGCCTGAACCAAGCAAGAACACCATTTCTCCATTTTCACTCCCAAGAGCAAAACCCTTCGAATCTGTTTCCACAAGCCATAAACACTCAAACAAATTCCACACATCAACTCACCTTGCTTCACTGACCAGAAACCAACCATTGTTTTGGCCTGAGACCCTCCATATCACAAACACGATTTTCACACTCCCTTGGTCAGAGCTTCTGCAAACTCACTCAAGAGGCTGTTTAAACTCCAACCAAGTATCCAAAGCTTCAAAGGGGGATCATTGGGACCTGTTTGAGCCAAAGAACTAGCCAGAAAGTGCCAGAGATCAAAGCTCCAGTTCAGGTGAGCTTCATGAACATTTTTTCCAGGAGCTCGTTTTTAAGTTCTTAAATGGTTCTCTATGTTCCACTGATCATGATGATATGTTTGGTTTCGAAAATCATTGAGTTTTGAGCATGTATGGTGTTCCTGAAATTTTTTGACCTAAACCCCTTTTGCTTCGATTCAGCCTTATTATGTAAAATAAATGTGTTTTGGCTGTTGATTCTTACTCTATGATGTTTGGGAATGGATTCTGGGCAGAGAAATTAGGTTTTAGTGAGCTAGGGTGAAAGTTGGCAATTTTCAGGGAGGGTGCTGGCCGGAGAAGACGACCGGAAGTCTTCTCCGGCCACCTGAAAGTCATTAACTTCTAATTAGGGTTAGGGCACCAGGTTTGAATGTGAGCCAGTGGATTGTGTTTCCCGCGCGCAATTGGAGGGCCTGGATCATTTCATTAAGATTTAATTATGGATTAATAATTAATTAATTAGAATTAGGGAAGTTTGAATCTGGGCCGTCCAGATGCGCGCCCAGTCAAACCTTTTGAAACCCAGAATCAATCTCAGCCTCTCCTTCTGCTTACTTCAGTTCATTTTGTTTTTTATTTCATTTCTTTTCTTTTAATTTGCACAATTTATTTAAAATAGCAAAATTGTTTTAAAAATTATGAAACTTTTTGTCAAGAGTTTCATTAATTTTTAAAACACAAAAATATTTTTATTTTCATTTTTAACATTTAAAAAGTATTTTAAAATATTTAAAAGTTTATTTTTGATTGATTAATGAGAATTAATTTATTAGAAATACTTTTAGGTATTTAAAAATCACCAAAAAATTCATGAAATGTTCTAAGACATTTAGAAACATTGTCCAACCTTCAAACCAAATTTATTTTTTGATCTTGATGCATTTTGAGAATTTTTCATTGAATAAAAATCATTTTTATGCATTAATTTGATCCAAAGTTCCAAAAATAATTTCTGTCTATCCATGAAGAGTTGGACATTGATTCTTCTTGCATTGCATTGTGTTTAGCATGTAGTTTATGAGATTAAATGGCCATGATTTGATCTTTCATTCTCTATTTGTTTGATAATTTTCTTGTTTAGGAACCCTAAAACCCTAGAAATCTTAAGAAAATCATATCTTGAGTTAGGTTAGGAGTTGAAACTTCTCCTTTGGGCATTGGGTTAGTATAGGATTAGGGGTCCTTTGAGTGGCATTTTCAATTTTTTATCTTGGGGTTTGCTTCTGATTTTGATTTTTGTTTGATGTATTGTTCATAAACCCTAGTTTGGGCTTCCCATATGCATCCATCTTGCATTCTCCTGCATAACATGACTTGCCATGACATTCCATGCCTCCATGTGATTCATTTGACATCATAAGACATATTGAAAGCATGTTTGGTCATTGCATCATGTATTTGCCATGTTGTATGCCATGTGCACTTCATAACTTTTCATGTATGTCCATGCTTCCTAACTTGCTTCATTTGCATTCATGAACTTGTATGGTCATTTCCATGTGCTGCCTCATGTTTGTAGCATCTCATAGCATCATTAGCATCATGTAAATGCTTCTGGTTTTGTTTCTCATCATGTCATCTCATCCCATTTTGCATTGCATTGCATTTCTTTTCTAACCTTTCAGGTGGTAAGTGATTTTGAGAAGTGAATTTGCCTTCACTTCTCATAACTTTTCTTTTCATCTCTCTTGCATCCATGCTGCATTTTTGTTTGTGTTTGAGTTTGAGCTTGCTCATTCTTCTTCTTCCCACTTTCTTTCTTCAAGTGACTTGACTTCTTGAATGAAGCAAGTTGCTTTGCTTCTCTTGATCCTTTCATCTGCTTCCTGGTGGTTCCATTGAAGATCTTTCTTGTTTAACCTCACAAACCTTAGGAATAACCAAGCATGACAATGATTAGGGTTTTGATTAGTCTCCCCTCTTAGTTTTACCTTTGTATCTTCTTTGAGTCTTCTCTTCTCATCTCATAATCAGTGACTAAACCCTAAAGGCTTTAAGGCTTTGTGATTAAGCTTATGCCTGCATCCTTCTATTAGGATGGAGTGTATAACTTTAATCCTAAGTGTTAAACCCTTAATGTGTTTAACTCTCTTAATAAATTCACTTAATAACCATCAAGACATCACACTTGTAACTTGGGCCTTGCATTAGGGTTCTAATTCTTCCTTAATTGGTTAAGAAGGACTAACCCTAGTGTTAATGGACAAGTCCCCCTCAAGTTGTATTACAAATCATAAAATCCACTTCATAATCATACCATTAAATAAAATCCACTTAATCAAAGGCTTGTTTTGTCATGAGTTTAATCCCTAATCATGGATTAAGTTGAGGAGCTTTCCTCAGCTTAAACATTCTCATCTATTATCCTTCTATTAGGATGGTGTAATGAGTCTGTTTAATCCTTGATTATGGCTTAACCTCATTACTCAACACTAAACAAAAACACCAAAAACATCTAAATAATCACAAGTAGGTTAATGATCTTAATCCTACATCAAAGGTGTTTAAGTGTGAGAATCTGACTTCACACTTAAGGTACTCTCATTACCCCTAATCAGAGGGAAGATGTGATGAGTTTACTAACCCATTGGTTTAGGCTTAAACTCATTAACTTATGACAAACTCTCAAAAGCAATAAAAGATTGAAAACTCAAAAACAAACAATAATCGTCTCCTCCGGGATTCTTTTCTCATCTCATTCACTCACAAACGAGAACTTGCTTCTTCCGTCTAATGCAAGACAGTTTGCACCTGAGCCAGACAGGTCATACACTTGAGCATAGGCAAGCAAGCAGTTCACAAGTCAATTCACCTTTCAGTCTCTTTGGGTCGAACTACGGTGTTCTGACTTCCTCATTGCACGAGAGGATACGTAGGCATAACTTAACAGTTATCGAACAAAAGTCTTTGTATATTCCCCCTCTTTCCAGCATCATTCTCTTAGCCTCATGATCATGAGCATACTCTTTCCTTACACTGACACTTCACTTATTACACTTCACTTCTTTTACACTGACACCTGTACATCCTTTTTCCAGCTCTTTATACACAAATTGCACTGACACTACCCCTTTAAAACACAAATCTCTTAAGCGTGGATCCCGTCGAGTACGGCGGACAATCTGGGTGCTAATACCTTCCCAGGTTGTAACCAACCCCCTTTCTCAGTATCTCTGGTTCGCAACCGTCGTGTCCATCTCTTTCTAGGTCTATGCAGCATTACCTTTCCTCCGGGATAAAAATGCCTAGCTGGCGACTCTATTCATCTCCAGTGAGTTCACTGCTGTGTGTTCTCATTGTCCCTCTCGCCGACCGTTCGCGTCTGTACCTTTATCTGGGCCTATGTCCACTTATCGGGAGCGACACCAGGTCACCAATCACAATTTACTACGATCCGCACACCATTACAGTACCCTCCTCTGCAGCAGTCAGTCCAGTTACTATCACGGTGCCTGGACCAGTTCCCTATGAAAGCAGTAATGCCATACCTTGGCATTATGGCTCTGATCTCTACTGCAACAGGGAGAAAATCACTCTGGATTCATCGATCTCTTCTCCAGAAATTGATAATGTTGGGGGAGGCGGAGGCTTCACCAGAAGCGGACGCCTTTTTGCCTCACAAACTCAAAGACCTAATGTCGAAGCAGAAGCTGCTGCCAAAGCAAAAGGAAAGAGTGTGGTATCTGAAGAGCAAACTGTCAAAGAAACTCAGAAGACATCTTTTGAACAAGATGTAGACGAGTTCATGAGGATCATAAAAAGAAGCGATTACAAGGTGGTAGATCAGCTTCACCAAACTCCCTCAAAAATCTCCATATTATCACTGTTGATGTGTTCTGAAGCTCACAGGAACGCATTATTGAAAGTCCTGCACGGAGCATACGTGCCAGAGGAGATTACTGTTAATCAGCTAGAAACTGTGGTAGCAAATGTCAACACCAGTCATGGACTGGGCTTTACCAATGCTGACTTAACAACAGAGGGACGTAACCACAACAAGGCTTTACATATCACCTTGGAATGCAAGGGTGTTGTTCTATCTCATGTGCTGGTGGACACTGGGTCCTCACTCAATGTTCTACCAAAGAAAGCCTTAGTGAAGCTGGAGTATGATGGCTTGGCACTGCGTTCGATTAATTTGGTGGTGAGAGCATTTGATGGCTCTAAAAGATCAGTGCTCGGAGAGATTGATCTGCCTGTGATGATTGGCCCGCAGACTTTTAAAACTACCTTCTATGTGATGGACATTCAGCCGACCTACAGTTGTCTGTTGGGTAGACCCTGGATCCACGCCGCTGGCGCTGTTACGTCTACCCTTCACCAGAAGCTGAAATTCGAGTGGGGAGGCCAGATCATCACCATCTGTGGGGAAGAAGACATCTTTGTTATCCATTTGGCTACGTATAAGTACATAGAAATGGATGGAGAAATCCATGAAACCATGAGCCAGTGGTTTGAGGCCCTGAACATTAATGAAGCATCTGCTGTACTGGGAACCTCCATAGCATCATATCAGCAAGCCCGAAAGGTTGTTGAAGAGGGTACTGCCCAAGGCTGGGGCAAGCTGTTGCCCGTGGAAAAGAAAGAAGACAAATTTGGGTTGGGTTACAAACCAACTCAACAAGATCAATCAGAGGCTGCAAAGGAGCCCATGTTTGTCAGCGGGGGAATGCTCACCCCGGATGCTGTAAACAATTTGGAAGACGAGGAGGAAAGAGACCGCAACCTGGAGAGCTGGATCCGTCCAAGGATCCCGGGGAGCCAAGTCCTTAACTGGTCTTCCCAGGAAATTATAAGGGTTACTCCTGTAGAGTAATTATTATTTCCTGTATTTTAAAGCATGCATCAAGTCTTGCATCTTGCCCAAGATGTCAAGACTCATTTTGTAATCGGGCCATCTTGTAATTTTGTGCAAATGGATTAATCAATGAATATCAGACATCTTTTGCAAACGAGTCTCTTTTTCGCTCACTGTCTTTTCATTTTTCCTTTTTGTACAAAAATAAAATGGCAATGTTTTTCAAAATAAATAACTTCATTTTCACTTTTTCTAAACAAGATTAAAATTGATCACTAAAATAAACCAATCTAAACCCTTGCAGAAAGTGCCCTCCAGACTGCACCAACAACAACACTGCTATGACTTCGTATGACTTCGACAATCCAATCAATCAAGCTGATGAAGGGGTTGAAGAAGATTATGAGCTACTTGAAGAGCTAGCCAGGTTGTTAAGACAAGAGGAGAAGGTTATTGTTGCACCCCAAAATTTTCCCTCACAATACAAGACTTTGTGTACTAAGAAGGTTCACAAGGTTCACAAGATTCACAATATTTACAAGACCTTTAATGAGGTTCATGAAGTCTACAAGACACTTTATGAGGTTCACAAGGTTCACAAGACATTTAATGAGGTTCATGAAGTCTACAAGACACTTTATGAGGTTCACAAGGTTCACAAAGTTCACAAATAGTCAGAAGATTTGACAACTCCCTCAGACAATGCACCTCCTAAGCAGTGCATCCAAAACTAGGGTTTTGACTTTAATCAGGCTAAATGAATTTCCAAAACTTCAAGTGAGCTTCATAACATCTTATATGTGTGTAAGAACCCCCATGACAAGTTTCAAGACTTTTCTCAAAGGTTTGCTCAGTCAGATGATCAGATAGGTCAAAATCAGTCAAAGCAGTTAAAAAGTCAAACTGAGGTCAACTGTGGTCAAACCAAAGTCAAACTTCATGATTTTTTGCCAACATCAAGTATATGAAGTAAAATTCATCATTTGATCAAGGGTTGATCATGATTCATCAAGGAAGTTTCAGATCATCAAGAATCAGGGGTTTCTAAATTAGGGTTTCCTCAGTAAAAGTCAACTGAACTTTGACCAGCCATAACTTTCACATGCTTCATCACCAAGTTTCCATCCAAAGCTCATTTTGAAGGAAATTGAATTCTCTACAACTTTGTGTCTCACAAGCCAAGCCCAAAAATGCTTCATTTGGAAGGTATGAGCTAAGACATTATAGGTCCTTTTGAAAGTCAACAAAAAGTCAACAACTTCAAAAGGGCATAACTTGAGAATGGTAAATGATATGGACATGAAACCAGTGGGGTTGGTTAGAGGACTCTTCAAGCTTTCCAAAATGTCCAAGAACACCCTTATAGCATTAAAATTGAAGGATGTGTGCCCTTGCAAAGTTGGGAAATTTTTGGTTGGTTTATGAAGAAAATGGAGGTTTAAAACCAATTTTTTTCTAAATGGGCTTGCCATATGATGACCCAATCCATACCATGACCTCATGCACGACCCAAGTCTATAAAAATCAGATTTTTTATCATTTTATTTTTATTTATTTTGATTTAATTCATTAAAAATCATTTTAAATTAAAATAAAATATAAAAGTCAAAGATTTAAAAAGGATTGAGCTTCTAGAAATTCATAAAGGTGATTGGTATCAAAGTGGTAAGAGAATCATGTTGATTTGCCTAAAATAGAAGGTGTTCATACAAGGATATTTGATTTTTAAGGCCTAATCTTTTTGAATCTTTTCAAATCAAATCTCTCACACAATGACCAAGTTTTCTGACCTAAAATCATTGTACTATAAGTATAGAACATAACCCTAATGATTGCACACGAATTCCAGCCTCAAAAGTGTAAGTTGCATACTTTCAAAAACCTCAAAAAACTCAAATTCGGTTTCCCTTATACAAGACATTTGAAGGTATTTTGAGAACATAGCAATGATCCTTGCACATCCCTGAATCGAAACCAATACCTACATGTTTATGAACCATGACATAATGCATATCCCGAAGCATTCTTGGCCATGAACTATTTTTTTTCGATTTTAATAATTCAATGCATTTTGATGAATTTTGTTTGTCTAATCATGTTTGTGATGTTGTATAGAATGTTTCTGGGCAAAGAAGTTGAAGAAACCGTGAATAACCCATGAGATGCCATGTTAGGGTTTTGAGCTTGAAATTGGGGTTCTTTGATTTAGCCTATATAAATACCTTTTAATGACATAAATAAGATGAATGAACTGTATTGATCATGTTGGCATGATCAATTTGGCAAAATTGTATGTGTATCAAATGTTATGAATTTCGTAGGTTTTTGAATGCAGGAAAAATCGCAGGTAAATTCGTAATAATTTTCGCAGCAAAATTCATATAGCCAGAGGTTGAAGATGACTCCCTGCGCGCGCATTCTGGAATTTGAATTTGATTTTAATATTTTTACGTTTTGTTTCTATTTTATATCACAAGCTTGTGCTTGTCCCAGTGGTGAAGCAGGCGCATGTATTGTTGGAGGGCTGGTGTTCGAATCCTGGCTCCAACCAGTTTTTATTGTTTTTTCCATTTTTGTTGTTAAACATTATATATTATGTATTGTGGTGAGATTAATATCAGGTGCGCTCTCCCAGCTGAAATGGTTAACGTGTTTATGTGATTGCTTGAAGGTCCTGGGTTCGATTCCCCCAGGCCTTTTGCTTTTCTTTCTTTTTCTTTGAATTTTTTAGAAACAACAACAAAACCAACATTGCCTCTCCTTTGTTACCTGCGCGCGCGTTGGCCTGGTGGTAGATGTTGCTGGCCTGAGTGTTTGCAAGCCAAAGGTGCTGGGTTCAATCCCCAGCCAGGTAAGTTTCCTTTTTCTTTTTTTGTTTTTTTATTTGTTTTACTTATTATTAATATTAATTAATTAAAATATGATTCATAAATATAAATCCTAATAATATTTTCTAAAATAAATTGTTCTTTTATTAATATGTATATATTATGATTTATTTGCATAGTTAGATTAATAATTAATATTTAACATTTTTTTATATATAAAACCCTAATTCTTTTTAAACCCTAATTTTTTCTTTTTCTACTTATATTATTATTTGTATATATTATCTTCATAATTTAATTCTTAATCTAATTTCTATTATTGTATAAATTGTTTATAATTTACATTTTTTTTACATATGTTTAAAAATTAGAATTCTTAATATGATAATATAATATAATTTGTTTAGAATTTAATTTTTGCATGAAAATAAATTTATTATATGTTTAAAAATATGTAAAAAATTACTAATTTAATTTTTATAATTATAATTCTATTTTCATATTATGTTCATAATTAATTTTTTATATAATTTATACATAACTTAAAAATTTTATAATAATTAGTATAATTGTTTATATTTTAATTAAATGATAATTGTTTATAAAATTGAATTTTTAATTATTATAATATATTTGTTTATTTCATTATTATTATTAATTATGTTTGTATGATTATTACTAATCCCATTAATTTGTTATTATTTATTATTATTGTTTTCACTAACCCAATTATAATTACTTATTTATTTTGCTTATTAATATTTTGCTTATTTATTTAAATTGCTTTATTATTATTATTGTAACTGCTCCTTGGTGTAAATATTTATTTATAATGTTTATTATTTATATTTTATGCTATGGTTAGTAAAAATAGGGAGTGTAATATGTTTGTATATTTAAAATTAATTTAGATCATTTAAAATAAAAGATAAATATTAAAATTGTACACTCACACACTTAAGTCGATCTTTGATCGCCATCTCACTTCCTTAGGGATACCTCTCATGTTGCCTAATCAAAAAGGTCAAGTAGGGTGTATAAAGCAAAAGTCCCTCAAAATAAAGTCATCTAGTCCCTTTACAAATAAAAGATCAAGTCCCTTTCGAATGTTGCCTTCGTAATGATCTTGTCCCTTTCGAATAAAGATGACAGTCCCTTCGAATTGCTTATACACCCCACAATTGCCTAATAAACAGATGACCCTTCACTTGTCCCTCACATCCAAGGTAATGACTACCTATTCCTTAATAATAGGGATAATCTTACCACTTAAGGGATTCAAGAACAGAAAAGACTCAAACTTAGGGTAGGTTCCTCATAGTTACTTGCTCACTTTTCAAAACTTTTCAAACACTTCACAATTTCAAACAAAAATTTTCAAAACAAAGGTTTATACGCATCCGTACATGGGTCATTATAAACACTTAAGAAAATTTCTATTCACACACTACACATTTCAAAAACATTTTAAAGTGAGCTAAGTAACTAAGAGCCCATGGATAACCATGGATGTAAAGGGTGCTAATACCTTCCCTTTACATAACCTACCCCCCGGACCCAAAAAATCTTTTAAAAGGTCTTTCCTGTTCTTTTATGCCTTTCCTTTGGATAAAATAAAAGTCGGTGGCGACTCTTGCTATCCGCAACATAACTAAAGTCAGTTCTCCCACCGTGTTACAGAACTGGCGACTCTGCTGGGGATTTAATAAAAGAGGGGTACCCTTAGGAATTAGATCACTTTAAACTTGTTTGCTTTGTTTGCTTTACTTTACTTGTTGGGTGCTCTTATGTGTGAAAGATCCTAACCCGGATCTAGTGTACCTTAGGTAAATGGCAATAGACCAAGGAAACTGTACGGCGTATACCGATATGGTTGATCTGGTGGCCATAGTTAGTGTGACTTCTTGGTTGGTGCTTATGTTCCTTAAGTCAAGTTGAGGATAATATGAGGCTGCCATATGTTGTCAATACACTAACTAACTTTTAGAACCCTAGTTATCCCATCTTGGCCTTTAGAAAGTAGTGAGATAACCGGCTTTGGTGCAGACTGAAGTTGGTTGATACTCGATGCTACGCTCATTGAGATTCTAAACTTGGAGGGTTTTGGTTGGCAAGTAAGTTGCCTACTGAACAACCACCCTTGTGAAGGATCAATGATATTGAGATCCTTTAGAACCTGGTTACTTTATAGGACAGGATGAACCAACTAAACTTCAGGGGAGGGTACTTACCTTTGAACCTCATGCAAGCCTTCAAACCTAGGGCTATTGTGTGACTTGCTTGTGTGTGCCACATGTTTGTGATTGAGCATAACATCATGACATCATCATGCATCATAAGCATATCATTTTCACTAACCATTTCAAGGACCAAGGGATTTATCTTTGTTCTTTGTTGCAGGTCATGGCTTCAGCTCGTAGAAACACTATCAGGATCAACTTTGTAGGCATACCTCTTAAGCTCAAAGAGTTGGTTTCTCAAGTGTCTGATCATTCCCAGTTCATCGAGAGACATGGTTACCTATTGGATCTAGTCACTTCAGGGTTCAATGAAGACATGATGAGTGTTCTATTTCAGTTCTTTGACTCTAAGCACCATTGCTTTACATTCCCTGACTATCAGCTAGTTCCTACAATGGAAGAGTTCTCTAAACTTTTGGGTATACCTGTTCTTGATCAAAGACCCTTCACAGGCCTGGAGAAGGAGCTTAAACCAGAGGTTATTGCTGCAGCTCTACATCTGAAGAACTTTGACATTGTTCTAGAAACGAGAAGCGGAGTCAAGGGTGTTCTTGCTAAGGTGTTGATAGAGAAGGCTCAAATGTTCTTGAAGGCTATGAGTTATGATGCTTTTGAGGATATCTTAGCCTTGCTGATTTATGGCTTAGTGTTGTTCCCCAATCCAGATCAGTTCATAGATGTTCATGCCATCAACATATTTCTGAGTCACAATCCAGTGCCTACATTGCTTGGAGACATCCTACATTCTCTTCATACCCGTACTACAAAGGCACGAGGAACTTTGATGTGCTGCATACCTTTGCTCTCTAGGTGGTTTATTTCTCACCTTCCTCGCTCAGTAATGAAGAATGAGCAAGGGTTCAGGTGGTCCAAAAGAATCATGTCACTCTCGCATTCAGATATTCGTTGGTGCTCCAGATCTATGGAGAATGTCATATTATTAACCGTTGTGGGGAGTTTCCTAATGTGCCACTTCTAGGCATAAGAGGAGGCATTACTTACAACCCTTCCTTAGCTTTACGACAGTTTGGTTACGCTCGGAGTGACGGTCCACATGACATGTTGATTTAGGGCATTGTGTTTGATTACGACAACGATCTTCAAGGTTACCGTCAGAGATTCATACGAGCATGGGGAAAAGTGAACAAGGTTGACAGCAAGACTCTGGAGCCTAAGTACACTATTCCTATGGAGGCTTATCTCAGATGGGTGCGATCTCGTGCTCAGACTCTCATGATGCCATATCCTGCTATCCTGCCAGTTACCATGGAACCTGTTGCTGAAGGAGATACTGCTTATACCATCCTTCACCCAGACATGCCTACTGACATGGAAGACTTGCAGAGATCTTGGATCCAACTGAAGGAGCAAAGGGATACTTTCGAGGCTCATTACAAAGCAAGCCAAGAAAGAATCCTGGAACTAACAAAGCAACTTCACGAGGAGCGGAATCTCAACTCATACCTCAACACAAAGAGGAAACGTCCATGGGAGACTTAAAAGCCCATCTCTTGTATTTATTGCATTTCATTTTCTGTAAGCCCAAGAGGCAAAACAAATTTATCACTAATAAAAGTTTACTTTCTTGTTTGTTTAAGCAAATTTAAATCCTGCGGTCCTTGAAAACATTGCATATGCATTCACATATCATCTCATTGCATCACAGGTTTATAATTGTGCACAGGTTTCTCATCTTCTCGCTGTTTATTTCAGCAATGGCTCTTGAACAAACAGTTAAGGATCTCCAGGCACAAAATGCACAGTTCCAAGAACTGATCCTGAACTTGTCCAAGGGGCAGGATGAATTGAAGACACTGCTGGCCAAGAAGACTAAGAAGACTAGAAGGTCAGGTGGCCTGATCAACATGGGAAGAAGGTTCAGAGGTCCTGTCAAGACCAAAGAACAGGTTGAAGACTATGAATCTGAAGAATCTGAGAAAGAGGGAGGCAGTCTCCACAACACTATGGGGGACTCTGATTCTGAGGCTAATTACTACCATGAGCCTAATGAAGACAAATTCAAGATGCTGGTGGATAGAATGGATGCTATGGAGTTGCAAAAATCTTCTGGGCTGGATTTTGAAGATTTAAGTCTGATATCTGGGGTAGTCATACCCATTCGTTTCAAGGTTCCTACCTTTGTTATTTATGATGGGGTCTCTTGTCCCAAGCTGCATCTGAGGTCTTATGTCAGAAGAATCCAACCTCACACTGCTGATAAGAAGTTGTGGATCCATTTCTTCCAAGAGAGCTTATCTGGAGCTCAGTTGGAGTGGTATTATCAGTTGGAAAGTGTCAACATCAGGGATTGGAATGATCTTGCTGAAGCTTTCTATAAGCAGTATCAATACAATGCTGATTTAGCCCCCACTCGCATGCAGCTGCAAAGCATGTCTATGGGTGCCAAAGAGAGTTTCAAGGAGTATGCTCAGAAGTGGAGAGATTTAGCTGGAAGAGTACAACCCCCTGTAACTGACAGGGAGTTGGTTGATATGTTCATGTGTACGCTGAATGGTCCATTTTACAGTCATCTCATTGGAAGCTCATCATCTGGTTTCACTGAGTTGATAATGACAGGGGAGCGTGTAGAAAGTGGTATCAGGAGTGGCAAAATTCAAGTGGGTACTTCTTCATCAAGTACTGCAAAGAAGCCTCCCACTGGGAAGAAAGAATCCAATGTTGTTTATGGTCAACCTGATCGTAATAGAAGGCATCAGTCTGTGAGTGCAGTTCATATTTCAAATCCAACTCCTACAACACCAGAGCAGCCACAGGGCAACCAACAGAGGGCTAGAAGACAGTTCACTAAGATCAACATGTCAATGGCTCAGGCATTGCAACACTTGTTGAAGGCTGAACTCAATACTCTGAAAGAGGCTCCTCAGAATCCCAATGTTACCTCTCCCAGGTACAACCCCAATGCACGATGTGCATATCATTCAAACTGTCAGGGACATGATACCAATAGCTGCTGGGTCTTAAAGAACAAAATTCAAGATATGATTGAGGCTGGAGAAATTGAGTTTGACCCTCCGGGTACTCCAAATGTGATCACTGCTCCCATGCCAAATCATGAGAAGACTGTCAATGCCATTGATGAAGATTTACATATCTATTCAGTTGCAGAGTTGACCACACCATTGTCTGTCATCAAGAAGAAGTTAGTACAAGTTGGGTTCTTTCCAGGTTGTCGTGAAGACTGTTTGTATTGTACCTATAAGCCGGATAGTTGCTGGAGATTGAGAGATGGAATTCAACGTCTCATGGATAAGTATACCATAGTTTTTAAGAGGACTCCATCGTCTGTAGAGAGTATGGTGGATCATATTACTAAAGGTAGGAAGATTGAAGAGGTTGATATGGTTGATAGAGCGCCAGTAAGGATCACTTCCAAAGGTCCTGTTAAAATCACTCATAAGGATCCAATTAAGATTACTGCTGAAGGCCCTGTGAAGATTGTTGCTGAAGCTAGAGTGGCTCCTTTGGTCATTACCACTCCTGGTCCTATTCCGTATACGTCTGATAAAGTTGTGCCTTGGCATTATGGGTCTGATGTTTATATCCATGGTGTTAAGCAGGAACCCTTAGCTGATATGCCTGTTGATGTTGACAATATTGCTGGATCTAGTAAGATCACACGAAGTGGAAGAGTCTTCTCTCCTCCAGTTACCTCCAAGAATGCAGTTACTCCAGCTGCTACCTCCACCACTGATGCTCGGGGCAAAGGTCCTGTTATTGAGCCTATACCAAATGATGTACCAGCTGCTGATGATCTCTCTAAGCAGATGGAAGAAGTATTGAAGATCATTCGTAAGAGTGATTATGACATTGTTGATCAGTTGGGGCACACTCCCTCCAAGATTTCCATGTTGTCCTTGTTGTTATGTTCTGAAGCTCATGCCAAAGCTTTGATCAAGTTTCTAAAGACTGCTCATGTACCCAATGCAATTTCTGTTGACCAGTTTGAGAATTGTGTTGCTCACCTGACCTATGATAATGGGTTAGGTTTCTCTGATGCTGACTTAACTCCTGCCAAAAGGGATCACAACAGGGCTCTGCATGTCTCAATTGAATGCAGGGGCACTACCCTGTCACATGTATTGATAGACAATGGTTCCTCTCTGAATGTGTTGCCCAAAGAAGTCCTGAATAAGCTGAGTCCTGAAGATGCTGTGCTGAAGCCCAGTAATATAGTGGTGAAGGCTTTTGATGGTTCTAGAAGAGTGGTGCATGGGGAAATTGATCTCCCAATCAAGGTTGGTTCTCAGGTTTTCAATGTTACATTTTATGTGATGGATATTCGTCCTTCGTACTCTTGTTTGCTTGGTCGTCCCTGGATCCATGGGGCAGGTGTTGTAACCTCTACATTACATAAGAAGTTGAGATATCCGGTAGAAGGAAAGGTTGTTACTGTCTATGGAGAGGAAGAATATTTTGTCAGCCATGTGAACACCTTCAAGTATTTGGAAGTGGAAGGTGAATATGTTGAAACTCCATGTCAGACATTTGAGGTGGTTCCTTGGATTGTTAATGATTATGAAGCTCCTCCTGTTGTCAAGAAAGTTCCTGTGGTCACCAGAGTACCTCCAACAATGGCCTCCCTCAAAGATGCTAGAGCTGTGGTGGATGAAGGTGGTTGTACTATTTGGGGTCAGCTTCCTGATATCCCATACAAGTCTGACAAGTTTGGTTTGGGTTTCACTGCAGAGTCCCAGAAGGCTGTTCGTCGTGCTCGTGTTGTTCGTATCACTAATCAAGGGGTTATGAAGAACCAGATCAATGTTATGGGTGACTATGATGAAGACTACAACTTGGATGCTTGGATTTTTCCTACTGTGGGTGCTGGACTCAATAATTGGAAAGCTGAAGATGTTATCCCTATCTCCTTTAGTCAGGAGTAAATACTATTACTGTGTTGTTGCTTTTAAGTTTGTAATTTCTTGAACAATTAAAACTCTCAAGCCTTGTGTCTTACCCGGGACACAATGGTGTGCTTGTTACGGGCTGTCATTTCATTTGCATACTTCATTCAATAAAAATCAGTGGACGTTTCGTTTTCGTAAATATTGTGTTCCTTGTCTTTCTTTTATTTTTGTTTTATCAGCTATGTGTTCTTACACACACCCACATCACTAAAATGCAGATCCTCATCCACTCTGGATCCTGTTGATAACAGTTCTACTATTGCCAGTTATAATTTCGAGAATCCGATCTATCAAACTGAAGACGGAAATGAGGATGATTGTGAAGTACCTGTAGAGCTTGCTAGGTTGTTACAACAAGAAGAGAAAGCTATACAGCCACATGAAGAGCCAGTCGAAGTTGTGAATCTGGGAACTGAAGAAAACAGGAAAGAAGTCAAGATAGGGGCTGATTTAGAGGATAGTGTCAAGAGCAGACTGGTTCAAATGTTACGTGACTATGTGGAGATCTTTGCTTGGTCTTATGAAGATATGCCAGGGTTAGATACAGACATTGTGGTTCACCGTTTACCAGTAAAAGAAGATTGTCGTCCAAAGAAGCAGAAGGTTCGTCGTATGCGTCCTGAGATGTCAGAAAAGATCAAAGCAGAGGTAATGAAACAGTTCAATGCAGGGTTCTTAGCAGTAACTTCTTATCCTCAGTGGGTTGCAAATGTGGTGCCGGTACCCAAGAAAGATGGTAAGGTACGTATGTGTGTGGACTACAGAGATTTGAACAAGGCTAGCCCCAAAGATGATTTTCCACTTCCTCATATTGATGTTCTGGTAGACAACACTGCTCAGCATAAAGTATTCTCTTTTATGGATGGTTTCTCTGGTTACAATCAAATCAAGATGGCTCCTGAAGATATGGAGAAGACAAAATTTGTTACACAGTGGGGCACCTTTTGTTATAAGGTGATGCCATTTGGTTTGAAGAATGCAGGGGCAACATATCAGCGTGCTATGGTGGCTTTGTTTCACGATATGATTCATCATGAGATAGAGGTGTACGTAGATGATATGATAGCCAGGTCTCAAAATGAAGAACAACATCTTGATCATTTGCATAAATTGTTTGAGAGGTTGAAGAAATACAAGTTGAGATTGAACCCAAACAAGTGTACTTTTGGAGTTAGATCTGGTAAGCTCCTGGGTTTCATTGTCAGTGGAAAAGGTATTGAAGTGGATCCTGCGAAAGTAAAAGCTATACGAGAGATGCCAGCTCCCCGTACTGAGAAGGAGGTTAGAGGTTTCTTGGGACGATTGAATTACATTGCAAGATTTATTTCCCAATTAACTGCCATCTGTGAGCCAATCTTCAAGTTGTTGAAGAAAGATCAGGTGATGGAATGGAATGATGAGTGCCAGACTGCCTTTGATGAAATCAAGAGATACTTGCTAGAACCTCCAATTTTGATGCCACCAGTTGATGGGAGACCCTTGATTATGTACTTAACAGTGTTAGACAACTCAATGGGGTGTGTGTTGGGGCAACATGACGAGTCTGGTCGAAAAGAGCAGGCAATATACTACCTTAGCAAAAAGTTTACCGACTGTGAAATAAGATATTCACTGCTCGAGAAAACTTGCTGCGCTTTGGCATAGGCTGCTCGCCGGCTAAGACAGTATATGTTGACCCATATTACCTTGTTGATTTCAAAGATGGATCCAATCAAGTACATATTTGAGAAACCAGCTCTCTCCGGAAGAATTGCAAGATGGCAAATGATTTTGACAGAATATGACATACAGTATACTACTCAGAAGGCCATCAAGGGAAGTGTTGTTGCTGATCATTTGGCTCATCAAGCAGTGGATGATTATCAGTCAATGAGTTTTGAGTTCCCTGATGAAGACATTATGATTATTACCAAAGAACCGGGACAATATGACGGACCTGAACAAGGATCCCGATGGACTATGGTTTTTGATGGTGCCTCTAATGCACTTGGTAATGGTGTTGGTGTTGTGATTAGTTCCCCTGAAGGTTGCCATACCCCGATTACTGCCAGACTGTGCTTCTATTGTACCAATAACATGGCTGAATATGAGTCATGTATCTTGGGTATCAAAGCTGCCATTGATATGAAGATTCAGTTCCTTGACGTGTATGGAGATTCAGCCCTGGTAGTAAGTCAGATTAAAGGAGATTGGGATACCAAGCATGATAACCTCATTCCTTACAGAGAGCATGTGTTGTCTTTGATCCCACATTTCAAAGAGATTACCTTTGGATATATTCCACGGAGAGAGAATCAGTTGGCAGATGCCTTAGCCACTATGGCATCCATGTTTGAGATCAACTGGGATGATGAAGCTCCCAAGATCACTATTGATAGATTTGAGAAGCCTGCATACTGCAATGAGATTGACACTGAAGGGGCAGAGGAGAAGCCTTGGTTCTATGAAGTGAAAAGATATCTTGAAGCTCAGGAGTTCCCTGAAGGGGCATCTGTCAAAGATAGGAAGTTTCTGAGAAGGTTTTCTGCTAAGTTCTTTTTGAGTAATGGGATTTTGTACAAGCGCAATTATGATTCAACCTTGCTTCGTTGTGTGGATAAGAAGGAAGCAACAGAGGTTATGGAAGATATGCATGATGGGACCTTTGGCACTCATTCTAGTGGTCATACTATGGCAAAGAAGATATTGAGAGCAGGTTACTATTGGTCTACCATGGAAGCTGATTGCTATCAACACTCCAGAACATGTCACAAGTGTCAAATCTATGCTGATAAAGTACATATACCTCCATTACCATTGAATGTGTTGACTGCTCCTTGGCCCTTTGCCATGTGGGGCATTGATATGATTGGTGAGATCAAGCCTACTGCTTCTAATGGGCACCGTTTCATCCTGGTTGCTATTGATTACTTCACGAAGTGGGTGGAGGCAGCCTCATTTGCATCTGTTACCAAGAATGTTGTGGCTCGATTCATTAAGAATAATCTCATATGTAGGTATGGCATCCCTGAAAAGATTATTACTGACAATGGCTCTAATCTGAACAACACTATGATTACTGATCTCTGCACGCAGTTCAAGATTAAGCATCACAACTCTTCTCCGTATCGTCCGAAGATGAATGGGGCAGTTGAAGCTGCTAATAAGAACATTAAGAAGATTGTACAGAAGATGACTGTTACTTACAAGGATTGGCATGAGATGTTACCATTTGCTCTTCATGGTTATCGTACCACAATACGCACTTCAACAGGGGCAACCCCATTCTCCTTAGTCTATGGTATGGAAGCAGTCCTGCCCATTGAAGTTCAGATTCCCTCCTTTAGAATTATGAAGGATGCAGGCTTGGATGAAGATGAGTGGATTCAGACTCGACTTGACCAGATAAATTTGATTGATGAGAAGAGGTTAGCAGCAGTTTGTCATGGCCAGATGTACCAGAAACGGATGATCAAAGCTTTTAACAAGAAGGTTAAGCCAAAGGTATATCAGGCTGGTGACTTGGTAATCAAGCGTATCATATTACCACAGGGTGATCCTAGGGGCAAATGGACTCCAACATATGAAGGACCATTTGTAGTCAAGACAGTATTTTCAGGAGGTGCCATGATACTTACCACTATGGATGGTGAAGACTTCCCGCAGCCTGTAAACGCAGACATAGTTAAAAAATACTACGCATAAAAAGAGACCCGCTAGGTTGACAGGCCTAGGCAAAAATAAGGGCATCCCGGCAAACCAAAAGGGTTTGGGCAAAAGTTAGGGATATATATAAAAAGATGTACACCCGGCAAGTCGAAAACCTGAAAAGGCGGCTTGGGCAAAAAAGGGTATCCCGGTGGATTGAAAACCTGAAAGGGCAATCCAGGCAAAAGTTAGGGATTAAAGCGTATGACTATGTCTCGTTTGGATCACCCATGAAACTGCAACCAGTTGTGCTACTTACTCAAGTTTGAACAGATAAAGCTCAATCCAATTGTTTTCGTCTCAACAGCAGAAGATGAGATACTTGAAGATAATGGCAATAGTAGAATTGAAACTCAATAGGATTATTTCCCACATAGCTGATTCTCCTTGTTTTGTAAAATTTTACGACAAATTCCTCTTACTAGGATTTCTGTCTCCTTGTACAAACCTACCTATGTATAGGTCACTCTTTGATATAAATAAGATTCCATTTTTGAATCCAGATTTACTTTTACCCTATTTACATAAGCGAAACGTCCATTGATTGTGTTTGAATGTATGTATGCTTTTGAATATGATTGATGTTTACCAGAAATGCATGTATGCTTAATATGATTGATGTTTACCAGAAATGCATGAAAATGCAGTAATAGTATTTACTAAGGACGAACGAGGGAAGGATTTCAACGAAGCTTCGCCGGTTCATCTTTACAAGACAGTTACAAACCCTCAGTAGGGCAAATCCATCTTCATAAAGTCACATCTCCCCTGGAATTTATATCCATCTCTTTTATCCTCATACGGATATTCGGGAAATTACTTTCCAATATGAGTACGACGAACGAAGACGGGAGGTTATGTATACCTTACGATCGAACGAAGACGGGAGGTTATGTATACCTTACTATCCTCAGCAGACGGTAGGTTATATATACCCTACTATCCCCAACAGACGGGAGGTTATGTATACCCTACTATCCCCAGAAGACGGGAGGTTATATATACCTTATTATCAAACAAGACGGGAACAAGTTCCTTATATTCTTCACCAGAATCGGGATTTATTTTCCCTGGCCAGCAGTTGTTATACGAAGATATCCAGATGCTTCAGGCAGCATCATGTCATACATACATCATTTACATCATAACATACATATGCATAGATACATAATACATTACTTAAGTGCATCATATTATACATGCATACATAATGCATAAACTAATATTACCATACAGAATGCTACCTTGTTTTCAGGTTAATTCTCCAACAGACAGACTTCATCAACAAATTATGACTATTGGGCCGTTGTTTATCTTCCCAAAAGTTATTATTACCTCAGGACTGCTTTATCCTCCTGAAAGCATATCATCACCTCAGGACTGCTTTATCCTCCTGAAAGCTTACTTCCTCAGGACTGCTTTATCCTCCTGAAAGATTCTTATACCTCAGAACATTGTTCATCTTTCTGAAAGCATATCATCACCTCAGGACTGCTTTATCCTCCTGAAAACATATCATTCCCTCAGGACTGCTTTATCCTCCTGAAAGCATATTATTACCTTGGGCCGTTATTTATCTTCCCAAAGGTTACCACTTCCTCAGGACGTTGCTTATCTTCCTGAAAGCTATCACCCCTACCTCAGGACTGCTTTATCCTCCTGAAAGCATATCACTCCCTCAGGACGTTGTTATCTTCCTGAAAGCATATTATTACCTCAGGACTGCTTTATCCTCCTGAAAGCATATTACTACCTCGGGACGTTGTTTATCTTCCTGAAAGCTATCATTTTACCTTCATATTTTGGACTGCTTTATCCTCCAAGAAACGTACCTGAAGAACTGTTCTCCAAGTGGCATCTTTAAGCCCACTCAAGCATATTCAACTAGTCACCTGTACCACTCTACGCACTGGTGAGTGCAAATTTTTGGGCTTTTGTGTTCAATCCCCTTCAACCTTCCAGGTCACGACTGGCAAATATACCAATCTAACCCCTCAGATTTCAGAAAATTGAACAGGGGCAGCTGTTGCACCCCAAAATTTTCCCTCACAATACAAGACTTTGTGTACTAAGAAGGTTCACAAGGTTCACAAGATTCACAATATTTACAAGACCTTTAATGAGGTTCATGAAGTCTACAAGACACTTTATGAGGTTCACAAGGTTCACAAGACCTTTAATGAGGTTCATGAAGTCTACAAGACACTTTATGAGGTTCACAAGGTTCACAAGACCTTTCACAAGGTTCACAAAGTTCACAAATAGTCAGAAGATTTGACAACTCCCTCAGACAATGCACCTCCTAAGCAGTGCATCCAAAACTAGGGTTTTGACTTTAATCAGGCTAAATGAATTTCCAAAACTTCAAGTGAGCTTCATAACATCTTATATGTGTGTAAGAACCCCCATGACAAGTTTCAAGACTTTTCTCAAAGGTTTGCTCAGTCAGATGATCAGATAGGTCAAAATCAGTCAAAGCAGTTAAAAAGTCAAACTGAGGTCAACTGTGGTCAAACCAAAGTCAAACTTCATGATTTTTTGCCAACATCAAGTATATGAAGTAAAATCCATCATTTGATCAAGGGTTGATCATGATTCATCAAGGAAGTTTCAGATCATCAAGAATCAGGGGTTTCTAAATTAGGGTTTCCTTAGTAAAAGTCAACTGAACTTTGACCAGCCATAACTTTCACATGCTTCATCACCAAGTTTCCATCTAAAGCTCATTTTGAAGGAAATTGAATTCTCTACAACTTTGTGTCTCACAAGCCAATCCCAAAAATGCTTCATTTGGAAGGTATGAGCTAAGACATTATAGGTCCTTTTGAAAGTCAACAAAAAGTCAACAACTTCAAAAGGGCATAACTTGAGAATGGTAAATGATATGGACATGAAACCAGTGGGGTTGGTTAGAGGACTCTTCAAGCTTTCCAAAATGTCCAAGAACACCCTCATAGCATTAAAATTGAAGGATGTGTGCCCTTGCAAAGTTGGGAAATTTTTGGTTGGTTTATGAAGAAAATGGAGGTTTAAAACCAATTTTTTCTAAATGGGCTTGCCATATGATGACCCAATCCATACCATGACCTCATGCACGACCCAAGTCTATAAAAATCAGATTTTTTATCATTTTATTTTTATTTATTTTGATTTAATTCATTAAAAATCATTTTAAATTAAAATAAAATATAAAAGTCAAAGATTTAAAAAGGATTGAGCTTCTAGGAATTCATAAAGGTGATTGGTATCAAAGTGGTAAGAGAATCATGTTGATTTGCCTAAAATAGAAGGTGTTCATACAAGGATATTTGATTTTTAAGGCCTAATCTTTTTGAATCTTTTCAAATCAAATCCCTCACACAATGACCAAGTTTTCTGACCTAAAATCATTGTACTATAAGTATAGAACATAACCCTAATGATTGCACACGAATTCCAGCCTCAAAAGTGTAAGTTGCATACTTTCAAAAACCTCACAAAACTCAAATTCGGTTTCCCTTATACAAGACATTTGAAGGTATTTTGAGAACATAGCAATGATCCTTGCACATCCCTGAATCGAAACCAATACCTACATGTTTATGAACCATGACATAATGCATATCCCGAAGCATTCTTGGCCATGAACTATTTTTTTTTCGATTTCAATAATTCAATGCATTTTGATGAATTTTGTTTGTCTAATCATGTTTGTGATGTTGTATAGAATGTTTCTGGGCAAAGAAGTTGAAGAAACCGTGAATAACCCGTGAGATGCCATGTTAGGGTTTTGAGCTTGAAATTGGGGTTCTTTGATTTAGCCTATATAAATACCTTTTAATGACATAAATAAGATGAATGAACTGTATTGATCATGTTGGCATGATCAATTTGGCAAAATTGTATGTGTATCAAATGTTATGAATTTCGTAGGTTTTTGAATGCAGGAAAAATCGCAGGTAAATTCGTAATAATTTTCGCAGCAAAATTCATATAGCCAGAGGTTGAAGATGACTCCCTGCGCGCGCATTCTGGAATTTGAATTTGATTTTAATATTTTTACGTTTTGTTTCTATTTTATATCACAAGCTTGTGCTTGTCCCAGTGATGAAGCAGGCGCGTGTATTGTTGGAGGGCTGGTGTTCGAATCCTGGCTCCAACCAGTTTTTATTGTTTTTGCCATTTTTGTTGTTAAACATTATATATTATGTATTGTGGTGAGATTAATATCAGGTGCGCTCTCCCAGCTGGAATGGTTAACGTGTTTATGTGATTGCTTGAAGGTCCTGGGTTCGATTCCCCCAGGCCTTTTGCTTTTCTTTCTTTTTCTTTGAATTTTTTAGAAACAACAACAAAACCAACATTGCCTCTCCTTTGTTACCTGTGCGCGCATTGGCCTGGTGGTAGATGTTGCTGGCCTGAGTGTTTGCAAGCCAAAGGTGCTGGGTTCAATCCCCAGCTAGGTAAGTTTCCTTTTTCTTTTTTTGTTTTTTTTATTTGTTTTACTTATTATTAATATTAATTAATTAAAATATGATTCATAAATATAAATCCTAATAATATTTTCTAAAATAAATTGTTCTTTTATTAATATGTATATATTATGATTTATTTGCATAGTTAGATTAATAATTAATATTTAACATTTTTTTTATATATAAAACCCTAATTCTTTTTAAACCCTAATTTTTTCTTTTTCTACTTATATTATTATTTGTATATATTATCTTCATAATTTAATTCTTAATCTAATTTCTATTATTGTATAAATTGTTTATAATTTACATTTTTTTTTACATATGTTTAAAAATTAGAATTCTTAATATGATAATATAATATAATTTGTTTAGAATTTAATTTTTGCATGAAAATAATTTTATTATATGTTTAAAAATATGTAAAAATTACTAATTTAATTTTTATAATTATAATTCTATTTTCATATTATGTTCATAATTAATTTTTTATATAATTTATACATAACTTAAAAATTTTATAATAATTAGTATAATTGTTTATATTTTAGTTAAATGATAATTGTTTATAAAATTGAATTTTTAATTATTATAATATATTTGTTTATTTCATTATTATTATTAATTATGTTTGTATGATTATTACTAACCCCATTAATTTGTTATTATTTATTATTATTGTTTTCACTAACCCAATTATAATTACTTATTTATTTTGCTTATTAATATTTTGCTTATTTATTTAAATTGCTTTATTATTATTATTGTAACTGCTCCTTGGTGTAAATATTTATTTATAATGTTTATTATTTATATTTTATGCTATGGTTAGTAAAAATAGGGAGTGTAATATGTTTGTATATTTAAAATTAATTTAGATCATTTAAAATAAAAGATAAATATTAAAATTGTACACTCACACACGTAAGTCGATCTTTGATCGCCATCTCACTTCCTTAGGGATACCTCTCATGTTGCCTAATCAAAAAGGTCAAGTAGGGTGTATAAAGCAAAAGTCCCTCAAAATAAAGTCATCTAGTCCCTTTACAAATAAAAGATCAAGTCCCTTTCGAATGTTGCCTTCATAATGATCTTGTCCCTTTCGAATAAAGATGACAGTCCCTTCGAATTGCTTATACACCCCACAATTGCCTAATAAACAGATGACCCTTCACTTGTCCTTCACATCCAAGGTAATGACTACCTATTCCTTAATAATAGGGATAGTCTTACCACTTAAGGGATTCAAGAACAGAAAAGACTCAAACTTAGGGTAGGTTCCTCATAGTTACTTGCTCACTTTTCAAAACTTTTCAAACACTTCACAATTTCAAACAAAAATTTTCAAAACAAAGGTTTATACGCATCCGTACATGGGTCATTATAAACACTTAAGAAAATTTCTATTCACACACTACACATTTCAAAAACATTTTAAAGTGAGCTAAGTAACTAAGAGCCCATGGATAACCATGGATGTAAAGGGTGCTAATACCTTCCCTTTACATAACCTACCCCCCGGACCCAAAAAATCTTTTAAAAGGTCTTTCCTGTTCTTTTATGCCTTTCCTTTGGATAAAATAAAAGTCGGTGGCGACTCTTGCTATCCGCAACATAACTAAAGTCAGTTCTCCCACCGTGTTACAGTTATCACTCCTCATCAGGAGGAGATTGAAACGGTTAATCTTGGTACGCAAGAAGAAGTAAAAGAGGTTAAGATCGGGGCCTGCCTGCAAGATTCAGTAAAGGAGCAACTGATTGACATGCTTCGGGAATATGTGGATGTTTTTTCCTGGTCTTATCAGGATATGCCAGGGTTGGACACCGACATTGTCATGCACAAGCTACCTCTGAAAGAAGACTGCCCACCAATAAAACAGAAGCTGCGCCGTACTCGCCCAGATATGGCAATGAAGATAAAGGAAGAGGTACAAAAGCAGTGGGATGCCGGGTTCCTTGCTGTGACCAGCTATCCGCCGTGGGTTGCTAATATTGTACCTGTGCCTAAGAAAGACGGCAAGGTGAGGATGTGTGTGGATTACCGGGACCTGAACAGAGCCAGCCCGAAAGACGACTTCCCTTTACCTCACATTGATGTATTGGTCGACAATACGACTCAGTTCTCGGTGTTCTCCTTCATGGATGGATTTTCAGGATATAATTAGATCAAGATGTCACCTGAAGACATGGAGAAGACAACTTTCATCACACCCTGGGGCACATTCTGTTATAAGGTGATGCCATTCAGACTGAAGAATCCTGGTGCTACTTATCAACGGGCTATGGTAACATTATTCCATGACATGATCCACAAAGAAATTGAATGTTATGTGGATGACATGATTTCCAAGTCCCTCACAGAAGAAGACCACCTGGTGAATCTGTTGAAGTTATTCAAGCGTCTGAGGAAATATCAGCTGAAGTTAAACGCCAACAAATGCACATTTGGGGTGCGATCCGGTAAGCTGCTAGGATTTATTGTAAGTGAAAAAGGGATTGAAGTTGACCCTGATAAAGTCAAAGTCATTCAAGAAATGCCTGCACCAAAGTCTGAAAAAGAAGTTCGGGGGTTCCTAGGTAGATTGAACTACATCTCAAGGTTCATATCTCATCTTACAGCAACCTGTGAACCTTTGTTCAAGCTGTTAAGAAAAGAAAAAACGGTCAGGTGCAATGAAGACTGCCAGAGGGCTTTTGACAAAATCAAGGAATACTTACAAGAGCCTCCAATCCTTATGCCTCCAGTTGAAGGAAGACCTCTAATCATGTACTTGACAGTATTAGAAGAGTCAATGGGGTGTGTGTTGGGCCAGCATGACGAGTCTGGTCGAAAAGAGTATCCAATATACTACCTAAGCAAAAAGTTTACTGACTGTGAACAACGTTATTCACTGCTCGAGAAAACTTGCTGTGCTTTAGCGTGGGCTGCTCGCCGACTAAGACAGTATATGTTGACCCACACTACTTTATTGATCTCCAAGATGGACCCAGTTAAGTACATTTTTGAGAAGCCAACACTTACCGGACGGGTTGCAAGATGGAAAATGATCCTCACAGAATATGATATTCAGTACACATCTCAAAAGGCCATCAAAGGCAGTGTATTGTCCGATTATCTTGCTGAGCAACCCATTGATGATTACCAGCCTATGAGATTTGACTTCCCTGATGAAGACATCATGTTCATAAAAGCGAAAGATCATGAAGAGCCTATTCACACTGAAGGGCCTGACCCGGAAGAAGAATGGACTATGATGTTTGATGGGGCTGTTAACATGAATGGCCGTGGTGTTGGTGCAGTACTCATTACACCTAAGGGAGTTCACATGCCTTTCTCGGCAAAGCTCACTTTCAACTGCACTAACAACGAAGCTGAATACGAAGCTTGTATTATGGGTCTTGAGGAAGCCATTGACCTCGGGATCAAGACTTTGACTGTATTCGGAGATTCAGCTCTGGTGATCAATCAAACTAACGACAAATGGTACACCCACCAAGATCATCTGATACCTTATCGGGATTATACAAGAAGGTTATTGACTTTCTTCACAACAGTCAAGCTTGAGTATATCCCTCGAGATGAAAATCAGTTTGCAGATGCTCTGGCTACCATTTCCTCCATGATCAAAGTTCAAGCTGCCAACTTTGTGCCTCAAATTGCAGTGTCCAGACTTGACAGACCAGCATATGTGTTCTCAGCAGATGTTGTTGAAGATGATAAGCCTTGGTTCCACGACATTAAATGCTTCTTGGAGGATCAAACATACCCACCTGGGGCATCTTCCAATGATAAGAAGACATTAAGAAGGCTAGCTGGTAGTTTCTTCCTGAACACTGATGGTTCCCTGTACAAGAGAAACTTTGATATGGTACTCCTCAGGTGTGTTGATAGGACAGAAGCAGACTTGTTGATGCACGAAGTGCACGAAGGATCCTTTGGCACCCATGCTGGAGGGCATGCAATGGCTAAAAAGTTGCTAAGATCAGGCTACTACTGGATTACAATGGATGCAGACTGTTGTGCTTATGCTAGGAAATGCCATAAATGCCAGATTTATGCGGATAAAGTGCATGTGCCTCCTAATCCTTTGAATGTGATGTCTTCACCTTGGCCATTTGCCATGTGGGGCATCAATATGATTGGCAAGATTGAACCGACTGCTTCAAATGGCCACAGATTCATCCTGGTAGCCATTGACTATTTTACCAAGTGGGTTGAAGCAGCTTCCTATGCAAATGTCACCAGGCAAGTGGTAGCCCGATTTCTGAAAAGAGACATCATTTGTCGGTATGGAGTGCCCGAGCGAATCATTACTGATAATGGTTCCAACTTAAACAATAAAATGATGGCAGAACTATGCCGGGACTTCAAGATCCAACACCACAATTCTTCTCCTTACAGGCCAAAGATGAATGGCGCTGTAGAGGCAGCTAACAAGAATATCAAGAAGATTGTGCAGAAGATGGTGGTTACCTATAAAGACTGGCATGAAATGCTACCGTTTGCCTTGCATGGGTACCGCACGTCAATCAGAACATCCACTGGGGCAACACCATATCAGCTTGTGTACGGTATGGAGGCAGTCCTGCTTGTTGAAGTTGAACTACCCTCTCTACGAGTATTGATGGATGTTAAGCTGAATGAAGCAGAATGGGTCCGATCCCGATACGAACAACTAAGTCTGATTGAAGAAAAGAGATTGGCTGCAATATGTCATGGGCAGCTGTATCAGAAAAGAATGAAGAAAGCCTTCGATCAGAAAGTCAGGCTCCGAGAGTACCAAGTAGGAGATCTTATGTTGAAAAGACTCCTCCCTCCTCATACAGACCACAGGGGCAAGTGGACTCCGAATTATGATGGCCCATTCATAGTAAAGAAAGTTTTTTCCGGTGGAGCACTGATGCTCAGTACTATGGATGGTGAAGATTTCCTGTCCCCTGTGAATTCAGATGCAGTTAAAAAATACTTCGCATAAAATGACCCGCTGGACATAAAAACAGAATGTAAGTCCAGGAAAAAATAGGGCATCCCGGCGAGTCAAAAACAGAATAAAAGACTCGGGAAAAAATAAGGGAAAATAAAATAAAAAAATGTACACCCGCTGAGTTGAAAAGCCGCATTGGACAACTCAGGCAAAAATGGGTATCCCGGTGGATTGAAAACCCGAAAGGGCGATCCACGCAAAATAAGGGAATAAGCGAACAACTGCATTCTGAATTCATCTGTATCACTTACAACATGGCAAGCTCCGAAAGGTTTTAGCATCAGTCAGAATCAGTCTTCTTCAGAAAGCAAGATGAGAAGAACGTCAAAGTTATACGAGTCATAGTAAAAGGGAAGCTCACTGAAACGTCATCAACATTGCCAGCATCTTGTTGTTTCTCAATTTGTAACAATCTCCTTATTTCAGGGGATTCGTTTCTTTGACTGTATCTTGCCAATTCAGGGCGCATAAATTAATAAGATCATATTTTTAGTCATATCTTGTCTCGTACGTTTTATTTTTCATTTGAAAAATGTCCGATGTCCTTGAGATATTGATTGCATAAATACAAATGCTTCCCTTCTAAAAATACGTGCTTACAGGAAATATATTTGCTCCTGGGAGTGTATAAACTCCTATGACGGAATCCAGTAAGGGATACCTCGGGATGCTTGTACGTTTCTTTGTCTTTACAGGATTGCAGGTGTTCAGAGCACAACATGGGGCATGAAAGTTTCTCCCCAGTAGGCTGCCAAATCATCATTTCCTCAGCACACCTTCCAAACAGCACCAGAGATGCTTTCTCCCCATCAACATTGTCAGGCATCACTTCTCCAACATTTCCTTCAGAGCAGTACCAGAAGGTGCTCATATCCTCAGCTGAGTTGTCAAGTATCATCCTCAGCAGGATCCCCATAGAAATCTCTAGGAAGATCTTTCAGTGATCTTTCTTCTTCCCTAGCCGAGTGACAGACAGGGAACCATATCCCCGCAGAGCTCCAGCATCTATCCAGAAGAGCAATGCCTGAAGATCTCACAACAAAGTAAAGAAAGCTACCACAAACCCCAGCTGGGTCCCTCATTACCAAGATAGGTCTATCAGTGATCTATTTCCCCAAGCAGAGTCAGATATGTCAGATCTACCAATAATCTCATCCCTAGCTGGGACCTCCACTTCAAGCTGATCAGCCGAAGATCTCCACAGCATCGGGATCCGAATCCCGGATCGGTATCTTTGCATAATCATAGAATTCGCATCATATTCTCCCCACAGAGCGTAGCATTCCGTCTAATACGGAGCATTACGGCAAAAATCAAACATAGTGCATAATCATAAGCCATGTGTCGAACTGAGCGCTTGCAAATACTAACAATCCATCAACAATATACAGAATATTTCCCAATTCCCCACCAGAGAGCCAAAGCATTTGCCTTACACTCACAAATACAGATACATGCTCCTTTTGGCACTCGTACGTGTCATCATTCCCCAGTAAATTGCCCGAGCAAACAGATACTTCTTGACACTCGTCTGTGCCATATCCCCAACGGAAAGCCAAAGCATCCCCTTTGCACTCACAAACACATGATTACATATATCTACACTTTCTCTTTTGACACCCGTCCGTGTCACCTCCCACAACAAAGTTACCTAAACACTTTGTAGATCAAATACTTGTTTATAATACACTTTTTTCGACACCCGCCTGTGTCATACTATCCCTAGAAAGATGAACACTTGTCTATGTCTCACCCATCACTCATACAGATACTCGTCCGTATCTTGTATATACCACTTAAAACCCTTCAGATTCGGCACTTGTCCGTGTTCTTTGTTAACTAGTTGGTACTCATCCGTATCATCATCTCTGAACATGCGTCAAGCGTTTGTTTCTACTGATACTTGTCTGTATCATAGTCTTAAGGATGCTCGTCCGCATCTTTAATCTATACACCGTGTCAAACACTTATGTCTTCTTGAATTTAGGCACTCGTCTGTGTCTACTTTTCCCCAGAAGAATTCTCAGCAAACCCCATTGATTTATTACCTTTTCTATCTGACATTCGTCCTATGTCATGATACCTTCGGCAGACGTACCCTGCCAGGTGATCGTCCTTCAGCTTTTTGATGATCGTCCTTCATCATTCTATCTGATGGTCGTCCCCATCGTCGATCTTGCTATCTGGCATTCGTCCTATGTCATGATAAACCCAGAGCAGCCGTACCCTACTAGGTGATCGTCCTTCACCTCCTGATGATCGTCCTTCATCATGCTCATCCGATGGCCGTCCCCATCGTCGACCTTTTCTATCCGGCATTCGTCCTATGCCGTGATATTTTCAGCAGCCGTACCCTGCCAGGTGATCGTCCTTCACCTTAGATGACCGTCCCTCATCTTATCCCCAATAGAGCAGCCGTCCCCTGCTAGGTGATCGTCCTTCACCTTTGATGACCGTACCTCATCAGTTATTTCATTCATGCCTTGAACTTGATGGCCGTCCCCATCATAATCTCTTATATCCCTAGCTTGTCGGCCGTCCTCGTCATTGCTTTATTTCCCGCATTTTCCCAGCATGTCGGTCGTCTCCGTCATTGCTTCATCCCCAGCAGTCGTCCTCTGCTTGACGGTCGTCCTCCGTCACCCGCACTTTATAAATATACTTTATTTTCTTTTACAACCTATATCCTTTTTCTTCTTCATTCTGTGAGTGCAAATTTTGGACTGTCTTTGGTATTCAACCACAAGTTATCTTGTTTGCCTGATAAGTCGTCGCTTACATCCTGCACAGCTAACTCATGTTTGAATAGGGGCAGCTGTAAACACCCCAAATTTTCCCTCACCCATTCACACCATGGCTTGTGATCCTTTCATTTGCATAGGTTCAATCATAGCATCTCATATTGCATTTTTGCTCCACTACATTTGTTTCTAAGCCATCTGCATCTAGGGTTTGTGATCTGAGCCACCCCAGAGTTATTTAAGCCACTTCAAAGGTCATCAATCACTTCAAAGGGGTCCATGAATGTTCAATCATCATATTATATCCTCACAAGGTCAAGGAAGTCAAAGAATCACAAGAACTGAGAAAGGCATGGAAGCAGAGCCAGGCTTAACTGCACAGATGACCTAAAATTAGGGTTTTGGTTTCAGAGGCCATAACTCCAATTTTTTTGGTCATTCTTGTTTCTATGGGTATCTATATGTTATTAGGATCATGCATATAAATTCTCATGAAGAAATTCAATGGGGAAGGCATTTGATCAAGAGATGACTTCTTGAGCAAGTCAGTGCAAAATCAGGGCATCTGAGGCCCCCAATGACCCAACCAAAGGGTGTTCTCCATCATTTTGAATGTGTATGATCTTTATTTGATCATAGAAGATGTTAGAAGTTCACAAAATTGAAGAATTTCAAGCCATTTGCAAAGTTGCCTTTTTGGGAAAGTGACTTATAATGCAAACTTGCCATTTTGGGAAAGTTTTTCAACCTCCTCTTTTTGATTCAAAAATGCTTCAAATGAGAAAACTTTGGTCATGAAAGTTGTAGATTGGATCATTCCCTTTTCAAAAAGTACAAGAACTTTTTCTAATTCATTTTGGATCAAAAGTTATGGCCTTGCAAAGTTGGGAAAAATCATGAAATCTTCACTTTTGCACAAAGAGGGAAACTTGCAAATTCACATGCCAAGCCTTCATGTGACCTCTAATTGACTTCTAACCATTGCACAAACCTCACACATGACCTAAAATTCAGAATGCACCAAAGAATTGCTCATTTTCATGCCTTGATCATTAAGAAATCACAAAGGGGGTCAAAGTTGTACCAATTTGCAAAAGCTCATGAAACCATGCCTCTACTTGTTACAGCTCATCAAATCTAATCCATAAGCCTTCCTTGATCTTTGCTGCACATAGCCATGCCCAAATCCAAGCCTGCCATGACCCATACCTCAAAGGACACCTAACATTGACTTTTGGCAAAATGGACCATACCAATCAACATAGGCCAGCAACAACTCTCTGACCTATCCCAACTTGATACATGGACCAAAAGGAACTAAATACAACACACAACACAACCTGAGCTCTCCCACAAGTTAGCATTCTCCAAAACCCCTCTTTATGCATTTTTCTTCGAATCTCAATACACAAGCCAAAAACATCAAAATAAACTTCATAGAATCACTCACCATAATCCTCTGATCATTTCCCAACCATCATTTGATCCTGAAACCATCCCAAACAGAAATACGATTTTTCACTCCCCTTGGTCAGAACTTCATCAATCTCACAAACCAGCCACAATACACTCCAACTAAGCCTCAAAGCTTCCTCAAGAAGATCATTGGAGCCATTTTGAAGCAAAGACCTGGCCAGAAAGTACCAAAAGTGAAAGCTCCAGTTCAGGTGAGCTCAAGAACTTTTTTTCCAGAACTCCCATTTTTAGTTTCTAAATGATTCCTTATGCTTCACTGATCACCATGATATGATTTATTTTGAAAATGAGTGAAAAATGACCATGTATGCTTGTTCTGAAATTTTGCCCGTGAAACTTGATTGCTTCGATTCTTGTTGTTGATGTAATATAAATGATTTTTGTGCCTGGAATCTTGTTTATTGTTGTTTATTAATCATTTCTGGAGAGTTTGATGAAGCTTTGATGCGTATTGAGTGAGATAGAAAAATGGTTGGCCGGAGAAGATGACCGGAACACTGTTCCGGTCATCTGAAAGTCATTAGGGCTCAGGATTAGGGCTAATGACATAATTAAGTGAGTTTGAATTCCAGCCGTTCGTTTGCGCGCTAAGTCAATTCCCGCTTCCCTGAGTTTAAACCACAGCCCTTGGATTGTTTGACTTTCTCATTTTCCTTTTTAAATTCATTTTATTTTATTTGTTTCATATTTAACTTGCACGAATTTTTAAAAATAGGAAAACATATTAATTAATTCTGATTTTTTTTGTCAAACATTTCATTAATTTTCAGAACCCAAAAATATTTTTATTTTTATTTTTTGCATTAAAAATTATTTTTAAATCATTTAAATGTTTATTTTTAATTAGTTAATGAAAATTAATTAATTAAAAATGCATTTAGGTATTTAAAAATCACCAAAAAATTCACATTGCATTTTAAAACATTTAGAAACATTATCAAACTCTCAAAACAAATTTCTTTTTGGTCCTTGATGTATTTTGCCAATTTTCATTGGAATAAAAATTGTTTAAAGGCAATATTTGTGTTCAAACTTGAAAAAATCCATTCTGCCTAACCATGATTAGTTTGATAATGGTTCTTCTTGCATTGCATTCTTCATAGCATGTAGTTTTTAGGGAAAATTTGATTTGCATTTATCTTCCATTTTCAATTTAATGTGCATTTTTCCTTTTGAAGTGCCTTGAAACCCTAGTTGACTTAGAAAAATCATAACTTCCATTAGGTTTAGATTTAGGTCTCCTCCGTTGGGCAGTGAACTTGTGTAGGGTTAGGGTTCCTTTGATCCCATTGTCAAATTTTTATCATGTCATTTGCTTCTGATTTTGAGTTTTGTGTTGTATGTTATGCATAAACCCTAATTTGTGCCTTCACTTGTATCCATCTCTCATATGCTTGCATTCAAGGACTTGCCATGACATTTTGTGCATCCACATGAGTCATAATGCATCTTAGGACATATTAGAGTCATGTTTGATCATTGCATCATTCATTTGACATGACATACTTTCATTGCATCTCATAAACTTTCATGAACTTTTATGGTTCAAGGCATGCTCCATGTGCATTCATTCTCTTGTATGCTCACATATTTGAATCTTGTATGACTTTGCACCATCTCTTGACATCATTTGCATCATGTGTATGTTTCTGACTTTGGCCTTTTCCCATCCATATGCATTGTTTCATCTCATTTCTTCCCTTATGCATCTTGTACTAACTTTTCAGGTTAATGGTAAGTTTGTTTGGGAGGTGGATTTGCCTTCACCTCCTATCTTTTCTTACCTCATCATTTTACATCCTTGCTGCATTTTTACTTGTCTTGGAGAGAGCTTGCTCACTTGTGCCTCTCTTCCCTCTTTTCTCTTCTCATCTCATCTCTTTTCTATCTTGTTCCTCTTTGGTGGCCTTTGAAGATCTCTTTCTTTCTTAAGCCTCACAAACCCTAGGATCTCCAAGTATGATAACATTTAGGGTTTGATTAGTCCCCCCACTAGTTTTACCTTTGTGTCATCTTTGAGTCTCTCTTCTAATCTCATAATCAAGGACTAAACCCTAAAGGTTTTAAGGCTTTGTGATTAAGCTTATGCCTGCATCCTTCTATTAGGATGGAGTGTATAACTTTAATCCTAAGTGTTAAACCCTTAATGTGTTTAAACCCTTTAATCAATCCATCTAATAATCACTAAGACATCAAGCTTGTAACTTGGGCCTTGTATTAGGGTTCTAATTCTTCCTTAATTGGTTAAGAAAGACTAACCCTAGTGTTAATGGACAAGTCCCCCTCAAGTTGTCTTACAAACTATAAAAATCACTTATTAATCTTACCATTAACTAAAATCCACTTTAATAAAGACAGTTATGTCATGAGGTTAATCCCTAATCATGGATTAAGTTGAGGAGCCTTCCTCAGCTTAAATGCTCTCATCTATTATCCTTCTATTAGGATGGTGTAATGAGTCCATTAAATCCTTGATTATGGCTTAAACTCATTACTAAACACTAAACAAAAACAATCAATCCATCTAAATAATCACAAGTAGGTTAATGATCTTAATCCTACATCATGGTGATTAAGTGTGAGGTGTTTACTTCATACTTAAGGTATTCTCATTACCCCTAATCAGAGGGAGGATGTGATGAGTCTATTAACCCTTGGTTTAGGCTTAAGCTCATTTTCTTATGACAAACACACGAAAAAGCAATAAAAGATTGAAAACAACAAAAACAAACAATAATCGTCTCCTCCGGGATTCTTTTCTCATCACCTTCATTCACAAACGAGAACTCGCTTCTTCCGTCTAATGCAAGACAGTTAGCACCTGAGCCAGACAGGTCATACACTTGAGCATAGACAAGCAAGCAATTCACAGGTCAATTTATCTTTCAGTCTCTTTGGGTCGAACTACGGTGTTCTGACTTCCTCATTGCACGAGAGGATACGTAGGCATAACTTAACAGTTATCGAACAAAAGTCTCTGTATATTCCCCCTCTTTCCAGCATTATTCTTTAAGCCTCATAGTCTTGAGCTTCATACTCCTGTTCTTACACTGACACTTTTATTATACACTTCATACTTCTTTTACACTGACACTTGCATTCTTTTCCAGCTTTGATACACAAATTACACTGACACTACCCCTTTAAAGCACAAATCTTTTAAGCGTGGATCCCGTCGAGTACGGCGGACAATCTGGGTGCTAATACCTTCCCAGGTTGTAACCAACTCCCTTTCTCAGTCTCTCTGGTTCGCAACCGTCTTATCCATATCTTTCTCAGGTTTATGCAGCATTACCTTTCCTCCGGGATAAAAATGCCTAGTTGGCGACTCTTGTCTTTTGAGTTCACCCTTGTGTGTTCTCTCCTTTCGCCGACCGTTCGCGTCTGTACCCCTTCTGACCAGGGTTTCATTTGGTGGGAGCGACACCCGCTAAGTCAAAACTCGAAAACGAACGAATTAGGCAAAAATTAGGGCATCCTGCTGACTTCAAAATTAAAGATTCCCAAGAATCAGTCCAGGAAAAAGTTAGGGATAAGCAAAAGAATGGAAAAGCGACAGATGAAAAGGATTACACAAGAAAAATCCTCAAACAAGAACAAAGTCGTGTGGCACGGACACGAAAGACAAAGGGGTGACTGACTCCCAACAACAACCTGATTGGTGCTCGAACCGTTAGCAACAATGGTTCCTCAACCAACACGAAACCCTTATGAAAGGTGAGCGCTTGTGAAGATTAGCTGAACATAGGAATGAAGGACATCACGAAGAGGGGTGGGCACTGATGCGTGTTTTTCGCAAGTGTACGAACGCGTCAGAGTAATATAAACGATTGTCGAATCCATAGAGACCAAATGTCAATCTATCGTTAACTGTTGTATGGTGTGTATCTAAGGCAATTCAAAATAATGGTTTTAAAGAGTGCGTAATGATAAAAATAATAAATTTTAATTAATTCATAAAGTCAGGTTCGAATGCAATTCACATAAGCAAGTGATAATCAAGTACTTGCTAATAGAACTACTTATGGGCAACGTTTTCTACTTTGAAAAGAACTAATTTAACGGGAGTTGTCGCTTTCGCGTAATCAGAACCGAGTTGTACTCCCTAATCAAATCCTCCTATTGTCATGGATAAAAAGGCGCGCATTGCGTTAGAGTAGTAAACCTATTTTTAAGAAATATAGTATCTTAACTAAGTTGAAAAGTATTTTGACCTGGATTTTCTAGCAAAAAGAGGTTCTCACGAACCAGACTCTAAACTTCTTAACGCGTCCGAAAATAGTTTTAAAATCTCTTTTCTTTTTAATCTAAAAACTCCTAATGAACTAAACAAAGTGTTTTTGGCTGTTTTTGAAATAGTTAAAAACAATTAAGTTTAAATAGGCGTTGGACGACTTTCGATCTTACCCAACGGAACTTTAAAGAACAAGAAAACTTATATTGAAAGTCAAAATAGCCCTTAAGCGTTTCTACAAACAATTGTACAGATCATCGGTTCAATTATGATCCTTACATTCTAACCTTTATAAAATTAGCTGGACATGGTAAAGTAAAAGTTCATTTTAATATATTTCATAAAAGATATTTAGTGCGAGTGCGGAAAGTAAATTAAGTAAAGTGTGGGTGCGGGAAAGTAAATAAAAATGAGGCAGTGTGGAAATAAAGATAAGTAGTGCGAGAAATAAATGAAAGTAATGCGAGTGCAGAAATTAAATAAAGTTGTGCGAGTGCGGAAATTAAAATACGAACTGGAATTAAAATGGCGGCAGGATTAACTTCCTCCCAAAGTGCTCCAAGACTCGATCACACAGACGTATACAGACTCGATCACTCGATTGTAGCAATACTCCGATGTGAAGCAGTTACTACTTTATAACTGATATATGCCTAAGAATTCTAAGTATGGATGAAGAAAAATGAAAACTAAAGTCCTATTTATAGGCAAGATGATAGTGTGAAAAGACATGGATGCCCCTATATTTAAAAAATGGAGGGAACTTCATTTTGCCTTGTGGAGCCCGCCACACCCTCATGGCATCCGCCATGAGTGCAAAATGAAGGAATGTAGTGGAGATCATGGGGAACGTGGCAGTTGAGGGGAAGTGGAGACGTGTCCATGTCACAGCTGACCCCATGGCACCAGCCACAGTGAGTGCCACAAGTGCAAAATGTTGAATTACTTGATTTTTGCTCTTTTCAGCTCCTTTTCCATTCCTTTTCTCGCTCGAGGCTCCGATTAAACTAAAAACCTGAAAACAAAGAAAAGCATAGTAATAACATAACAAAATAGCAATAAAAAACTTAGAATGCATGCGAAATCGGAGTCAGAAACACGGTGAAATTCAGTGTTATCAAATCCTCTTACACTTAGACCTTTGCTTGTCCTCAAGCAAAACATTTAAAGCTTAAAGAAGAAAACTAGTGTCAACGCGTGATTTGGGCTAAAAGGGCTTCTAAGTTCAAGTCAGGATGCAGTGACAGGTACTAACTAAGTGAACCAAGGGTATCATAGTGACACAAACATAAATTTCAATCCTATATTAACCAACCCATATCATCCAACAATACCTAAGTCTATCTTTTCATCTCTTTTTGGGTCCCTTTCATTCAGGCGCAATCACATTTAGCCCGTTATCCATACATGCTTCATAGTAGAGTGACCGATTAGTGATTCTGATCCGAAACATCGGGTTTCTGGCACATAAGTTTGTGTAAACCCTTTTATTCGACCCAAATGCAGTTGTGGGGGATCAGATCGTAATCTGCCATACCGAGTTCAGTGCCAGATACCTCTGAACCAACTATCAATGGGTGACTGCAATGTTTTTCTTTTTGTGGCAAATTTTTTTTCTTTTTGGTTTAAATGACTTTGTGAGGGTCACCTATCCCAGAGTTTGCCTTTTTCTCTTTTTTTTATTGGCACTGGATCATTCACTTATGTTCATCGGTCCCCTACGCAGAGCATGCTTAGGCCGGAGCTGACTGCTAGAATAAACTACTTAGGACAATTTTTAAATGATAATTAAGGTCATGGTATGTAGGGTTTATGAGTGATTCATATATTTATGAAGTCTATGGTGCTAAAATGATACTAATGTTCCAAAAAGTTCACCTAAGTCACCACATCCTAATCCAAACCTGTCTTAAAGCCCAAAAAACATGTGGAACAACATTGTTTTCTTTTGAATTTTTTTTTGGTAGGGCTAAAGAAATGGGGAAAATGAGGGTGCACTAAAGATACATTGTACTGGTGACTCGTCAGACTCATGCATTATATAGAAAAAACTTAAAAAACTATAAGGTAAAAAATAACTAACTGAAAAAAGAAAAATAGAAAGCAAATTAATAACTGAGAAAAGGATAAAACAGAAAGCAATAAAATCCCCTCCCACACTTAAATCGAACATTCTCCCCAATTTTTAGAAATAAGATAAGGAGAGTAACCTGTAAAACTATTGCGGAGGACCAATGGTGCCTTCGCCGTCCTGCTGAGAATTCCTGGAACGACGAGATCTGCTGCGGTGCTGGTCTCTCTGGTCTAGTCGGGCCAATAAGGCTGCCTGGGCATCTCTGGCTTCTCGAAGGTTACCTAGGACGGAACCTTGAGTGGCCTCCATAAGCGGGTAATGTCGTAGGTTGACTTCTTGCTAACAGGATTGTTCGACTGTGATTGCAGTCAAGGTGCGGCAAACATTCCCGTAGGCACGATCCGACCTTAATCGCGATTGTTCCATGTAGCTCATGTTATCCGCCAGTTGTTGTGAAATGGTAGAGAGTAGGCCATCTTGCCTTTATTCTCTAGCCTTTATATCACGCCACATCTCCTCAGTAATATAAAATCCAGGAGTAGCACCTGCAACAGGGTTAGAGGAAAATGGTGCGGTGTGTGATTGTGAAGGATGATGGGGGACACGTGAGGTACGGGAGATTGCTCTCTCCGATCAAGTCTTCATCAGTGTTATGTCCCTCTCCAACAGGAACATTAGGAGGAAGTGGACCTAGAACAGGTGGAGCATTTAAATCATAGGTCCAATTCCTTTCATTACATACATCGGTACGTCTACTGCAAGGCAAGACAATAGATGGGATAGCTACACCATGAATCATCAATTCATAACCACCTGCTCTTCTCACTCGGCACAATTTCATGTCTTTTAGAAATTTTAGGTTAACTGTGCGAGGAGGTAGGGGTTCTAGTGTGGCTATCTCATTGTTCAGGTTAAGGGCCCGAGCAATAGACGTAACCAGTCCACCAAAAACATTCGGTCTTCTTTTATTAATAGTTAAAGACATGAATGCAAGCATAAACGGGACCGGATTGATATGACTATTTGTGAGGCTTCCTTGAAAAAAAAGAAGCTCTTTAGCATTTACCTTGTTTGGGTTCTCCCGACAAAAAACAGTACATGCCAACAGATATCTGAAAACTCTGATGGTCGGGTTATGGATGGTCGATGCGAGGATTCCTTCAAAAGAATTTATTGAAGTATTTGACAGTCTCTGCCAGAAGGAAAATACATCGGCCGACCATTCTGAATCCAAAGGGGACTCACATATAGCACCTTCCCAATGAGGGATTCCTAACAGGCCTGTTAGTTCGCCGGTACTGTATTCATATTCAATTCCAAACATTCTAAAATGGACAGTACCAACTGTACTAGCAGTGTTAGGACTGACAGTATAAATTAAAGAACTTAAAAACTCAATTGTCAGTCGCTCAAAGGTAGGTTCTTAATTTGCAAAAATATTGTGCAAGCCTAAAAATCTAGTAAATGATAAACACTATGGTACAGACCCAAAGTATACAGACAATTATTATCCATATACCTATTCAAGAGAATTTCTCGACTCTGAAGCTTTTGAATAATCCTTCTTTGCCTATCCCTAGGTTTTCCTTCGCAAAGAATAAATCCTTCGAACTCCATTGCTTTTGCTCCTTAGATGAGTTTGAGGATGGTGAAGAGTGGTTTAAATAGAAAGTGGTAAAGGTGGGATTTTGATGGATTTTAATGAATGGAAATAAAAATGGAATTTGGAAGGGTTTAATGGATGGTGAATGAATGATAAAGGTGGGAGCTTTTATGGGGTTTAATGGAGTTTTGGAAGAGAGAAAAAATGGGTTTTGGAAGTTTGAAGGTTCAAAAATGGTGGATGGAGGGATTCTGTCCCGATTTTAATGGGACGTCATGGCGGACACCATGTCTCTATGGCGGGCGCCATAAGGCCAATTCGTAGCTGGGCCCATTTTTTTTGAACATTCCAAGTGGGCTTCACATATCTTTTTGTCTTTGGGGGTCCAGATAGCGTTTGCTTTCTTCTTCTAAGGCACGAGACTTGCACAACCTTTATGGAAAATAAATATTAAACATAAAATAATTTTTTTTTGTTATTGGACATAAAAATAGAGAAAAATAAATATTCATGCACATAATATGTATATATTATATATATAGGATTGCAACCAAAGTACATAGAAAATATAGCAAATGCGATAATATAAAATATGTCTAGAGATGCGAGAAATAAAATAATGCATAAAATATTAAATACTAGAGTAATATGTCAGGGTAACATGATCAAGTAGCATGCTCATCTACCTGGTATGATCCACGAAGCTCAGCGATCTCCCGACGAAGCTTTCCAATCTCCTGGTATAGAGAGTATTCCTCAGTAGCGTGGGTAAGATCGGATACCTCAATCTGTAAAGCAGGGTCAGCTACTTCCTGTTTGAACCTGGCAGTCTCTCTGCGGAACTCATAAATTTGGGTTTGTAAATTCGGTGGCTGCAAAGGCAGATTGTTAGATAAAACAGTGACTCTAGAAGAAGGAGGTGTGGGAGTATACTCAGCAACAGGAGGTAATTTAGGCTCCTCAACAGTCTGTCCATGACCCTCTAAAGCATAACTCCAATTAGTTGGATCGTGAACACTGGTCATCAGTGGATCATGTAGTGTGAAGTAATTTATAACCTCTCTATCAATCAATAATCTGAACATGTTGGGATCAAAAGAGGCTCTCCTCATCAACCCTCTGTATAGGAAAAAATCGATATCCATGGTGGTATAGCTACAGAAAGTTCTGAGATGTAACAGTTTGCGAGATAGACCTAATGCAGTAGCGATCTGAGTAATAATCCCACCGACATGAATAATGCCCACGGATGATATGGTGACACTGCTAAGGCCTTTCAGCAGAAAGTTTCCACATGCCACAGGGTGTGACTGGGTCGCACAAAACAGCTGAAATATCTCCTCATCACTAAGTAAAGTCTGAGTATCTGGTAAACCAAGGAAAGAGTGTGCTAGGATCATCTGGAAATACCTCAGTGCAGGGTTGTGGATAACCTGGGATAGCTGAGTGGAAGGCTCCTGGATCCCTCCACCAGAGATATCGCTCCAAAAATTCTCCACTTCTCTACTCATAAAGTATCCCATAGGCGTCTCAGGAATATCATCGGGGGTAGTCTGAAAACCTAATAAATCACCAAACTCATTGTGAGAGAAAGAATACTCAGTCCCAAACAACCTGAAAATAACATGTCCATCGGGTCCGGCCCAGGGGTCATAATCAAACAAGCTGAGAAACTCCAAAGTCAGGTTCCTGTAGGTGTTATTCATGTTAGAACAATTATGGTTCTAAACCTCTAAGAGTTTTGATGATAACAAATATTATTATGCAAGAATAGAAGTTCTAATGACTCTCTTTATTATATGTGTAGAAGAGGAAGTTATTTAAAGAAGACGTGCTTTATTAGAAGATACATTGAGCCGTATATAGAAGATACACTTATTGAAGATCCATCATTTAATGACATGGTTTAATAGTTGCGTATCAAGACTTTATTATCTCTGATTTATGTCTAGAAGATGATGATCCTCATAATGAAGGCATTAATTAAAGAATATATTAATTAATGATGAAGACAAGTATCTCTGATTATGGAAGGAGTTTATGGTATTAACTAATATCCTAAATTAGCTCAAGATGTCTCCAACGGCTACAATATTCAAGAACTATATAAAGGAATCAAATTGAAGATTTGAGTAACCACACTCACGAGAAAAAGACTGATTCATTTGTGCTAAAATATTGTAACATTCACTTAGTGATCATAACTTTATTAGAAGCAAAATAGTTACTTTATTATTATTATTGTAAAAGTTAAGTAATATCCCTTGAGTGACTAGTTTTAGTCAGAAGACTCAAGAGGACATTGACAGTAGGTCAGTGTGTGTATTCAATTATTGAATAGTGGATTAAAACCTCAGTGATAGAGGCAAAATCACCTTGGCGGGTGGACTGGACGTAGTTTGAGTTCAAACGAACCAGGATAAATCAACTTGTCATTAGAAGTTAATTTTAGTTGTTAAAGAAAACCCAATTTCAACCCCCCTTCCTTGTGTTTTACGCACCTTCAATTGGCATCAGAGCGCTAGGTTCTGAGAAATACACTTAACCGTGTCAGTAAAAGATCCAGAAGTTAAAACACATGGCAGACGCTGGCAATAACAACAATGACTACCAAAATGACAAGATCAACGCAAAACCTCTAGTGTTCAATGGTGACAACTTTGACTACTGGAAGGATGTTCTGGAAAGTTTCTTTCTAGCTCTGGATGGAGATCTTTGGGACATGGTGACAGATGGATACACTCATCCTGTTGGAGCAGATGGTCAGAAGATTGAAACAAAAAATATGACAGCTCAACAGAAGAAGGAATTCAGAAATCATCACAAAGCTAGAACCATACTTCTGAGTGCTATCTCATATACAGAATATGAGAAAATTACAAACAGAGACTCATCCAAACACATGTTTGATTCCTAAAGGATGACACATGAAGGCAACACTCAAGTCAAGGAGACTAAAGCTCTGGCCTTCATCCAGAAGTATGAAGCATTCAAAATGGAAGAAGATGAGACAATTGAAAAAATGTTCTCAAGGTTCCAAATTCTGGTAGCTGGACTGAAAGTTCTGGACAAAGGCTACTCAACAGCAGATCATGTAAAGGAGATCATCAGAAGCTTGCCAAAGGCTTGGAGGCCCATGGTCACTGCTCTAAAGCTATCAAAAAATATGAATGAAATATCTTTAGAAGAACTGATCAGCTCCTTGAGAAGTCATGAGATAGAACTAGAAGAAGATGAACCCCAGAAGAAAGGTAAGTTTGTAGCTCTTAAATCTAACAAATCTATTTCTAAAGCTTTATAGGCAGAAGAAGAAGAAAGTTCTGGATGCTCATCAGAAGAAGATGAATTATCTCTTCTATCCAGAAGAGTCCAACAACTCTGGAAGCATCGTCAGAAGAAGTTCAGAAATACCAGAAGAACAAGCAATCACTCTGAAGTAACATCTGGTCATAAGAAACCCAGAAGCAAAGACGTTGTGTGTTATGAATGCAAAGAACCAGGACACTACAAGAGTGAATGTCCAAAACTCCAGAAAGAGAAACCCGGAAACAAATTCAACAGAGAAAAGAAAAAGAGTCTCATGGCAACATGGGATGATTCTGAATCATCTGAGGCAGAGTCAGACTCAGAAGATGAACATGCTAACATTGCACTAATGGCAAAAATACCAGAAGATGATCACTCATCAGAATCAGAATCAGACTCAGATACAAAAGAGGTATTCTCTAAACTTTCTAGATCTCAATTAGAAGCTAGCCTCTCATAAATTCTTGAAAAATATCAGAAGCTTCAATTCAAATACAAAGACATGAAACAAAGTCTGGTATCTGAATTAGAAGAAGTTAGAAAACTAAAAACAGAAAACTCTGAGCTGAAAGAAAATATTGTTGAATGCAAAAACTCTTTTGAAAAACTTAAAGCTTAGAAGGAATCTGAATTAGAAGATCAAATCAATTCTGATAGTATCATAAAACAATATGACTATGGTTTTCAAATATTCCTAGCTAAAAGCATAGATAGAAGCAAAATTGCATCTATGATCTATGGAGTTAGCAGAAATGATAGAAGAGGCATATGCTATGTGAAAACTAAAGAAACTCTGAAGTTTAAAAAGATTGATGACATTGTCATAAAAACTAATACTCCTCTAAGTTCTCATTTTACCTATGGTCATAACCATGACTTAATATATACTAGTGAGTCATCTTGTTCCACAAGTTCTGATTTGAAACCTAAAATAAATCAGAAGTTTGTGAAAACTAACAAACATGGATCCAGAAAAATATGGGTACCCAAAGATAAAATTGTGTATGTTGCAGATGTCTTTAACAGCAAAACTGAAACACCAATCATGGTACCTGGACTCTGAATGCTCACGACACATGACGGGAAGAAAGCATATGTTCCAAAGTCTTGAATTAAAAGATGGAGGCCACGTAGGTTTTGGAGGCAACCAAAAAGGAAAAATAATTGGCTCTGGAACTATTGGTAATGGAAACCTTCCCTCTATCTCTAATGTTCTATTAGTAGAAGGATTAATGCATAATCTATTATCCATAAGTCAATTAAGTGATAATGGCTATGACATAATCTTTAATCAAAAGTTCTGTAAAGCTGTTAGTCAGAAAGATGGAACAATCCTTTTCAGTGGAAAGAGAAAGAACAACATATATAAAATTAAACTTTATGAATTAAAAAATCAGAATGTAAAATGTCTAATGTCTGTGGAAACTGAGCAATGGGTCTGGCACAGAAGATTGGGACATGTTAATATGAGAAGATTATCTCAACATAACAAACTCAATCTGGTCAGAGGACTTCCAAACTTGAAGTTCAACTCAGAAGCTTTGTGTGAAGAATGTCAGAAAGGCAAATTTTCAAAACTGGCCTTTAAAGCTAAAAATGTTGTATCTTCCTCTAGACCACTAAAACTTCTGCACATTGACTTGTTTGGACCAGTGAAAACTGCTTCAATCAGTGGCAAGAAGTATGGATTGGTGATCGTAGATGACTTCAGCAGATGGATGTCGCTCCCACCAAATGAGGCTAAGTCAGAAGGGGTACAGACGCGAACGGTCGGCGAAAGGAGAGAGAACACACAAGGGTGAACTCAAAAGACAAGAGTCGCCAGCTAGGCATTTTTATCCCGGAGGAAAGGTAATGCTGCATAAACCTAGAAAGATATGGACAAGACGGTCGCGAACCAGAGAGACTGAGAAAGGGGGTTGGTTACAACCTGGGAAGGTATTAGCACCCAGATTGTCCGTCGTACTCGACAGGATCTACGCTTAAAAGATTTGTGTTTTAAAGGGGTTGTGTCAGTGCAATCTGTGTATCAAAGCTGGAAAAGAATACAAGTGTCAGTGTAAAAGAAATGTGAAGTGTATAAGAGAAGTGTCAGTGTGAGAACAAGAATGAAATGCCCAAGATAATGAGGCCAAAAGAAGAATACTGGAGGAGGGGGGAATATACAGAGACTTTTGTTCGATAACTGTTAAGTTATGCCTACGTATTCTCTCGTGCAATGAGGAAGTCAGAACACCGTAGTTCGACCCAAAGAGACTGAAAGATAAATTGCCTTGTGAACTGCTTGCTTTCCTATGCTCAAGTGTGTGACCTGTCTGGCTCAGGTGCAAACTGTCTTGCATTAGACGGAAGAAGCAAGTTCTCGTTTATGAGTGAATGAGGTGAGAAAAGAATCCCGGAGGAGACGATTATTGTTTATTTTTGGTGTTTTCAGTCTTTTATTGCTTTTTGGAGTTTGTCATAGGAAAATGAGCTTAAGTCTAAACCAAGGGTTAGTAAACTCATCACATCCTCCCTCTAATTAGGGGTAATGAGAATACCTTAAGTATGAAGTAAGCACCTCACACTTAGCCACCATGATGTAGGATTAAGATCATTAACCTACTTGCATTTATTTAGATGTTTTTGTGGTTTTTGTTTAGTGTTAAGTAATGAGTTTAAGCCATAATCAAGGATTTAATGGGCCCATTACACCATCCTAATAGAAGGATAATAGATGAGAACATTTAAGCTGAGGAAGGCTCCTCAACTTAATCCATGATTAGGGATTAACCTCATGACAAAACAAAGCCTTGATTAGAGTGGATTTTAGTTAATGATATGATTAAGAAATGAATTTTATGGTTTGTAAGACAACTTGAGGGGGAGTTGTCCATTAACACTAGGGTTAGTCCTTCTTAACCAATTAAGGAAGAATTAGAACCCTAATGCAAGGCCCAAGTTACAAGCTTGATGTCTTAGTGATTATTAAGTGGATTGATTAAAGGATTTAAACAAATTAAGGGTTTAACACTTAGGATTAAAGTTATACACTCCATCCTAATAGAAGGATGCAGGCATAAGCTTAATCACAAAGCCTTAAAACCTTTAGGGTTTAGTCCTTGATGATGAGATGAGATGAGAAGACTCAAAGATGACACAAAGGAAAAACTAAATGGGGGACTAATCAAACCCTAATTGTTATCATGCTTGGTTGTTCCTAGGGTTTATGAGGTTTGCAAAAGATCTCCAGGAGAGAAGCCACCAGGAGAGAAACAGGTGAAAGGAGAAAGAAACAGAGAGAAGCAAGACAACTTGCTTCATTTAAGAAGACAAGTTGCTTGAAGGAAGAAAGTGGGAAAGATCATGAATGAGCAAGCTCACTCTAATACACAAGATAAAATGCAGCAATGATGCAAGAGAGATGAGAAGAGATTGTGAGAAGTGAAGGCAAATTCACTTCTCCAAACAACTTACCACCTGAAAAGTTAGCAAAAGAAATGAAATGCAATGCAAATGAGATGAAATGTCATGATGCAAACCAAAGTCAGAAGCATAATCATGATGTTAATGATACTAAGAGATGATGCAAACACATGTCATGAGTTGTGGATGATCATACAAGGATGAGGATGCAAATGAAGCATGCTTTGAACCATGGAAGTTCATGAAAGTTTAAGAAATGGAATGGACATATAACATGGCAAATGAAAGATGCAATGATCAAACATGATTCTAAGATGTCCTAAGATGTCTTATGAATTATGTGGATGCACAAAATGTCATGGAAAGTTCTTAAATGCAAGCAAATGAGAGATGGATGCAAAGGAAGGCACAAATTAGGGTTTACATACAACATGCAATGCAAAAATTCAAAACCAGAAGCAAATGACAAGATAAAAAATTGAAAATGGGATCAAAGGAACCCTAACCCTACACAAGTTCACTGCCCAAAGGAGGGGACCCAACTCTTAACCTAGTGAAAGTTATGAATTTTCGAAGTTAACTAGGGTTTCAAGGTACCTCAAAAGGAAAAATTCAAAACAAATTGAAAATGAAATATGAATTCAAACCAATTTTACCCTAGATACTACATGATGTGAAGGATGCAATACAAGAAGAACCATCATCAAGCTCCTCATGGTTAGGCAGAATGGATTTTTCTAAGTTTGAACAAAAATATTGCATTTAAATGAATTTAATTCCAATGAAAAAGGTCAAAATAGTTCAAGAACCAAAAAGAAATTTGTTTTGAGAGTTTGATAATGTTTCTAAATGTTTTAAAATGCAATGTGAATTTTTTGGTGATTTTTAAATACCTAAATGCATTTTTAATTAATTAATTTCCATTAACTAATTAAAAATAAACATTTAAATGATTTAAAAATGATTTTTAATGCAAAAAATAAAAATAAAAATATTTTTGGGTTCTGAAAATTAATGAAATGCTTGACAAAAAAATAAATGCAATGAAAATGAAAATAAAATTAAATAAAATGGAAAGTATGCAAATCCTGAGGCTGAGGTTTAAACGAATTTGGAGGGAATTGACTGGCGCCAGATCCTGTGGCCCAGATTCAAATTGGCTGGATTTGAATTAAACCTAATTAATTAATTTAATAAATCAGGATTAGGGTTTTAATGGTGAATCTGATCCATTCATTCGCGCGCGGGTCAACCCAAGTCAACAGGATCTATGGCTCACATTCAAACTGAGCCCTAATCATAATTAATGCACTAATGACCTTCAGGTGGCCGGAAATGACCTCCAGTCATCTTCTCCGGCCACACTTCCCTTGAGATTTTGCTATCTCTCTCCCCAAGCTTCTAAAACCTAATCTCTCTGCCCAGAATCCAACCTCATGCATCACTCAACAAGAATCACTCACTAAAACAAATTTATTTCACATATTCAAGCTGAATCGAAGCAAATTAGTTTTAGGTCAAAAAATTTCAGAGAGCTCATACATGCTTAATACTTGACTATTTTCAAAACCAAACACATCAGCATTACCAGTGAATCATGGAGAATCAATTAGTAACTTAAAAACGCGTTTCTGGAAAAATTGTTCTTGAGCTCACCTGAACTGGAGCTTTGATCTTTGGAACTTTCTGGCTGCTTCTTTGGTCCAAGATGCCTTTAATGAACCCCCTGAGAAGCTTGCAATGCTTGTTTGGAATTTCTTATGGCTGGTTTAAGAGATTGATGAAGTTCTGTTCAGAAGGGGGGGAAAATCGTGTTTCTGCTTGGGGTGGTTTCAGGGCCAAATGAGGATTGGGAAATGATCAGAGGATCATGGTGAGTGGTTTTGTGAAGTTTGTTTTGATGTTTGAGACTTGAGTGCTGAGTTTCGAATGAAAATGCAAGGGGGAGAGTTTTTGGGAACTATGGAAATGATGTGGTTTCAGGCTCCAAGATTGTGTGAAATGTGATCCATGAGGCATGTATGTGAAGCTGTGATTGGTCAGAGAGTTATTGCTGGCCTGGCTTGATTGGTATGGCTCAACTTGCATAAAGTCAATGTGACTTGTCCTTTGAGGTATGGGTCATGACAGGCTGGTTTAGAGGCATGGCTTGGTTCATCTGTGAACAAGGAGAACCATGGAAATGAATTTGAGGCCAATTTACAAGTGGATTAGAGTTTATGTGTGGTTTTGCAATTTTGTGAACTTTTGGCCCTTTTGAATTTTCTTAATGCACAAGTCATGAAACTTGAGAGTTCTTTGGTGCATTCTGATTTTTAGGTCATGGTTTATGTTTGTGTAATGCATAGAAGTCCATTTGAAGTCACATTTTGCCTTGGCATAAAGTTTTGCAACTTTCCCTCTTTGGTACAAAAGTGAAATTTCAATGATTTTATCCAACTTTGACAAGCCATAACTTTTGATCCAAAATGAATTAGAATGAGTTCTTGTACTTTTTGAAAATGGGAGGATCCATTCTACAACTTTCATGACCAAAGTTCTTCCATTTGAAGCATTTTTGAATCAAAAAGAGGAGGTTGAAAAACTTTCCCAAAATGGCAAGTTTTCATTACAAGTCACTTTCCCAAAAAGGCAACTTTGCACATGGCTTGAAATTCTTCAATTTTGTGAACTTCTAACACCTTATATGATCAAATAAATATCATACACATTCAAAATGATGGAGAACACCCTTTGGTTGGGTCATTGGGGGCCTCAGATGCCCTGATTTTGCACTGACTTGCTCAAGAAGTCATCTCTTGATCAGATGCCTTCCCTATTGAATTTCTTCATGAAAATTGATATGCATGATCCTCATAACATATAGAGACCAATAGAAACAAGAATGACCAAAACATTTGGAGTTATGGCCTTTGAAACCAAAACCCTAATTCTAGGTCATCTGTACAGTTAAACCTGGCTCTGCTTCCATGCCTTTCTCAGTTCTTGTGATTATTTGACTTCCTTGACCTTGTGAGGATATAATATGATGCTTGGACATACATGGACCCCTTTGAATTGATTGATGACCTTTGGAGTGGCTCAAATGGCTCAGGGATGGCTCAGATCACAAACCCTAGATGCAGATGACTTTGAATCAATGCAGTGAAACAAAAATGTGGTATGAGATGCTATGATTGAATTTATGCAAATGAAAATGATCACAAGCCATGGTGAAATGGGTGAGGGAAAATTTGGGGTGTTTACAGCTGCCCCTATTCAAACATGAGTTAGCTGTGCAGGATGTAAGCGACGGGCTTAACAGACAAACAGGATAACTTGTGGTTGAATGCCAAAGACAGTCCAAAATTTGTACTCACAGAATGAAGAATAAAAGGGATATAGATTGTAAAAGAAAATAAAGTATGTTTATGAAGTGCGGGCGACGGGGGACGACCGTCGAGCAGGGGACGACTGCTGGGGATGAAGCAATGACGGGGACGGGCGACATGCTGGGGAAATAGAGGGATCATGATGGGGACGACCATCAAGTAAAATTCTATGGGGATTAAAGGTAAAGTGAATGATGGGGGAGACCATCAAGTTCAAGGCATAAATGATGAGGTACGGCCATCAAAGGTGAAGGACGATCACTTAGCAGGGGACGGCTGCTCTGTTGGGGACAAGATGAGGGACGGTCATCTAAGGTGAAGGATGATCACCTAGCAAGGTACGATTGCCGAAAGTATCACGACATAGGACGAATGCAGGATAAAAGGTCGATGATGGGGACGGCCATCGGACAAGCATGATGAAGGACAATCATCAAAAGGGGGAAGGACGATCACCTAGCAGGGGACGGCTGCTAAAAATATCACGACATAGGACGAATGTCGGACAACAAGATCAACGATGAGGACGGCCATCGGATAAAAATGATGAAGGACGATCATCAAGAGGTGAAGGACGATCACCTAGCAGGGGACGGCTGCTGAAAATATCACGACATAGGACGAATGTCGGATAGGAAGGGGTTCTTATGAATAGAGACTCCGCTGGGGATGATGAAGGACGATCATCTAACAGGTGAAGGACGATCACCTGGCAGGGTACGGATGCCGAAAATATCACGACATAGGACGAATGTCGGATAAAAGGAGATAGTTTATCACGATTTGCCGGGAATACTTCTGGGGAATGGTAGACACAGACGAGTGCCTAATTTTAAGAAAGAAAATGTATAAGTGTCTGACACGGTGTATAGATTAAAGATGCGGACGAGCATCCTTAAGACTATGATACGGACGAGTATCAGTAGAAACAAACGCTTGACGCATGTTCAGAGATGATGATACGGACGAGTACCAACTAGTTAACAAAGAACACGAACGAGTGCCGACTCTGAGGGGATTTAAGTGGTATATACGAGATACGGACGAGTATCTGAAATAAGCAAACATGAGTGAGACACATATGAGTGTCCAACTTGCTGGGGAGAGCATGACACGGACGGGTGTCGGAAGAAGTGTATTATACACAAGTATTTGGTCTATAAAGTGTTTAGGCAACTATGCTGGGGACGGTGACACGGACGGGTGTCAGGGAATTTGTATATATATATTTATCTGTCTGTAGAGGACGTTCGGGCGACCTTTACTGGGGAATGATGACACGGACGAGTGCCAAAAGGAGCATGCATCTGTTTTTGTGAGTGCGAAGAGGACGTTTTGGCTTTCCACTGGGGAATTTGAGGGGTATTTTGTATATTGTTGGTGGAATGTCAATAGTTACAAGTGTTTGGTTTGACACATGGCTCATGATTATGCAATATGTTTGATTTTTGTCGTAATGCTCCGTATTAAATGGAATGCTACGCTCTGGGGGAAAATGATGTGAATGCTATGATTATGCAAAGATACCGATCCGGGATTCGGATCCCGTTGCGGCGAAGGTCTCTGCTTGAAGTGATATCCCAGCTGGGGATGAGATCATTGGTAGATCTGATATGTATAACTCTGCATGGGGAAGTAGGTCACTGATAGACCTATCTTAGTAATGAAGGACCCAGCTGGGGTCTGTGGGAGCTTTCGTCACTCTGTTGTGAGATCTTTAGGCATTGCTCTTCTGGATAGAGGCTGGAGCTCTGCGGGGGGATGGTTCCCTGTCTTTGCACTTGGCTGAGGAGGAATGATGACTGGCAACTTAGCTGGGGAGAAAGCACCTCCGGTGCTAATCGGAAGATAGACTGAGTAGATAATGATTTGACAGCTTGCTGGGGAGAAACTTTCATGCCCCATGTTGTGCTCTGAAACACCTGCAATCCTGTAAAGACAGAGAAACGCACAAGTACCCCGAGGTATCCCTTATTGGATTCCATCATAGGATTTTAGACACTCCCGGGAGTGAGTATATTTCCTGTAAGCACGTATTTTTAGAAGGGACGCATCTGTATTTATGCAATCAATATATTAATGACATCGGACATTTTGCAAATAAAATGGACGAGACGAAACGTGACTGAAAATCTGATTTTATTAATTCACGCCCTGAATTGGCAAGATATAGTCAAAGAAACGGATCCCCTGAAGTGAGGAAATCGTTACAAATTGAGAAACAAAAAGATGATGGCAATGCTGGTGACGCTTCAAGGAGCTTCCCTTTGCTATGACCCGTATGACACTTGACATTCTTCTCGTTTTGCTTTCTGAAGAAAACTGATTCTGACCGCAGCTTTGACCTTTTCGGAGTTCACCTTGTTGTAAGTGATACAAACGAATTCAGAATGCAGTTGTTCGCTTACTCCCTTATTTTGCGTGAATCGCCCTTTCGGGTTTTCAATCCACCGGGATACCCATTTTTGCTTGAGTTGTCCGATGCGGCTTTTCAACTCAGTGGGTGTACATTTTTATTTATTTTCCCTTATTTTTGCCCGAGTCTTTTATTCTGTTTTTGACTCGCCGGGATGCCCTATTTTTGCCTGGACTTCCATTCTGTTTTTATGTCCAGCGGGTCGTTTTATGCGAAGTATTTTTTAACTGCATCTGAATTCACAGGGGACAGGAAGTCTTCACCATCCATAGTACTGAGCATCAGTGCTCCACCAGAGAAAACTTTCTTTACTATGAACGGACCATCGTAATTTGGAGTCCACCTGTGGTCTGTATGAGGAGGGAGAAGTCTTTTCAGCACAAGATCTCCTACTTGGTACTCTCGGAGCCTGACTTTCTGATCTAAGGCTTTCTTCATTCTTTTCTGATACAGCTGCCCATGACAGATTGCAGCTAACCTCTTCTCTTCAATCAGATTCAGTTGTTCGTACCGGGATCGGACCCACTCTGCTTCATTCAGTTTGACATCCATTAGTACCCGTAAGGAGGGTAATTCAACTTCAACAGGTAGGACTGCCTCCATACCATACACAAGCTGATACGGTGTTGCCCCAGTGGATGTTCTGATTGACGTACGGTACCCATGCAAGGCAAATGGTAGCATTTCATGCCAATCTTTATAGGTAACCACCATCTTTTGCACAATTTTCTTGATATTCTTGTTAGCTGCCTCAACAGCGCCATTCATCTTTGGCCTGTAAGGAGAAGAATTGTGGTGTTGGATCTTGAAGTCCCAGCATAGTTCTACCATCATTTTATTGTTCAAGTTGGAACCATTATCAGTAATGATTCGCTCGGGTACTCCATACCGACAGATGATGTCTCTCTTCAGAAATCGGGCTACCACTTGCCTTTTAACATTTGCATAAGAAGCTGCTTCAACCCACTTGGTAAAATAGTTAATAGCAACCAGGATGAATCTGTGGCCGTTTGAAGCAGTTGGTTCAATCTTGCCAATCATATCAATGCCCCACATGGCAAAGGGCCAGGGTGAAGACATCACATTCAGAGGATTCGGAGGCACATGCACTTTATCTGCATAAATCTGGCATTTATGACATTTTCTGGCATAGGCACAACAGTCGGCATCCATTGTGATCCAGTAATAGCCTGATCTTAGCAACTTTTTAGCCATTGCATGCCCTCCAGCATGGGTACCAAAGGATCCTTCGTGCACCTCGTGCATCAACAAGTCTGCTTCTGTCCTATCAACGCATCTGAGGAGTACCATATCAAAGTTTCTCTTGTACAGGGAACCGTCAGTATTTAGGAAGAAACTACCAGCTAGCCTTCTTAATGTCTTCTTATCATTGGAAGATGCCCCAGGTGGGTATGTCTGATCCTCCAAGAAACATTTGATATCATGTAACCAAGGCTTATCATCTTTAACAACATCTGCTGCAAATACATATGTTGGTCTGTCAAGTCTAGACACTGAAATTCGAGGCACAAAGTTGGCAGCTTGAACCTTGATCATGGATGAAATAGTAGCCAGAGCATCTGCAAACTAATTTTCGTCCCGAGGGATATACTCAAGCTTGACTGTTGTGAAGAAAGTCAATAACCTCCTAGTATAATCCCGGTAAGGTATCAGATGATCTTGGTGGGTGTACCATTTGCCGTTGGTTTGATTAATTACCAGAGTTGAATCTCCGAATACAGTCAAAGTCTTGATCCTGAGGTCAATGGCTTCCTCAAGACCCATAATGCAAGCTTCGTATTCAGCTTCGTTGTTAGTGCAGTTAAAGGTGAGTTTTACCGAGAAAGGCATATGAACTCCTTTAGGTGTAATGAGTACTGCACCAACACCACGACCATTCATATTAACAGCCCCGTCAAACATCATAGTCCATTCTTCTTCCGGGTCAGGCCCTTCAGTGTGAACAGGCTCTTCGTGATCTTTTGCTTTTATGAACATGATGTCTTCATCAGGGAAGTCAAACCTCATAGGCTGGTAATCATCAATGGGTTGCTCAGCAAGATAATCAGACAATACACTGCCTTTGATGGCTTTCTGAGACGTGTACTGAATATCATACTCTGTGAGGATCATTTGCCATCTTGCAACCCGTCCGGTAAGTGCTGGCTTCTCAAAAATGTACTTAACTGGGTCCATCTTTGATATCAATAAAGTAGTGTGGGTCAACATATACTGCCTTAGTCGGCGAGCAGCCCACGCTAAAGCACAACAAGTTTTCTCGAGCAGTGAATATTGCATACTCTTTTCGACCAGACTCGTCATGCTGGCCTAGCACACACCCCATTGACTCTTCTAATACTGTCAAGTACATTATTAGAGGTCTTCCTTCAACTGGAGGCATAAGGATCGGAGGCTCTTGCAAGTATTCCTTGATTTTGTCAAAAGCCCTCTGGCAGTCTTCGTTCCACCTGACCGTTTGTTCTTTTCTTAACAGCTTGAACAAAGGTTCACAGGTTGCTGTAAGATGAGATATGAACCTTGAGATGTAGTTCAATCTACCCAGGAACCCCCGAACTTCTTTTTCAGACTTTGGTGCAGGCATTTCTTGAATGGCTTTGACTTTATCAGGGTCAACTTCAATCCCTTTCTCACTTACAATAAATCCCAGCAGCTTACCGGATCGCACCCCTAATGTGCATTTGTTGGGGTTTAACTTCAGTTGGTACTTCCTCAGACGCTTGAATAGCTTCAACAGATTCACCAGGTGGTCTTCTTCTGTGAGGGACTTGGCAATCATGTCATCCACATAACATTCAATTTCTTTATGGATCATGTCATGGAATAATGTTACCATGGCCCGTTGATAGGTGGCACCAGCATTCTTCAGTCCGAATGGCATCACCTTATAACAGAATGTGCCCCAGGGCGTGATGAAAGTTGTCTTCTCCATGTCTTCAGGTGACATCTTGATCTGATTATATCCTGAAAATCCATCCATGAAGGAGAATACCGAGAACTGAGCCGTATTATCAACCAATACATCAATGTGAGGTAAAGGGAAGTCATCTTTCGGGCTGGCTCTGTTCAGATCTCGGTAATCCACACACATCCTTACCTTGCCGTCTTTCTTAGGTACAGGTACAATATTAGCAACCCACGGCGGATAGCTAGTCACAGCGAGGAACCCGGCGTCCCATTGCTTTTGTACCTCTTCTTTTATCTTCATTGCCATATCTGGGCGAGTACGGCGCAACTTCTGTTTTACTGGTGGACAATCTTCTTTTAAAGGCAGCTTGTGCATGACAATATCGGTGTCCAACCCTGGCATATCTGTCGCTCCCACCAAATGAGGCTAGGTCAAATGGGGTACAGACGCGAACGGTCGGCGAAAGGGGGTGAGAACACACAAGGGTGAACTCAGAAAGAAAAGAGTCACCAGCTAGGCATTTTTATCCCGGAGGAAAGGTAATGCTGCATAGACCTAGAAAGATATGGATAAGACGGTTGCGAACCAGAGAGACTGAGAAAGGGGGTTGGTTACAACCTGGGAAGGTATTAGCACCCAGATTGTCCGTCGTACTCGACGGGATCCACGCTTACAAGATTTGTGTTTTAAAGGGGTAGTGTCAGTGCAATTTGTGTATCAAAGCTGGAAAGAATGCAAGGGTCAGTGTAAAAGAAAAGTGAAGTGTATAAGAGACGTGTCAGTGTAAGAACAGGAGAAAAATGCTCAAGACTATGAGGCTAAAAGAATAATGCTGGAAGGAGGGGGAATGTACAGAGACTTTTGTTTGATAACTATTAAGTTATGCCTACGTATCCTCTCGTGCAATGAGGAAGTCAGAACACTGTAGTTCGACTCAAAGAGACTGAAAGATAAATTGACTTGTGAACTGCCTACTTGTCTATGCTCAAGTGTATGACCTGTCTGGCTCAGGTGCAAACTGTCTTGCATTAGACAGAAGAAGCAAGTTCTCGTTTGTGAGTGAATGAGATGAGAAAAGAATCCCGAAGGAGACGATTATTGTTTGTTTTTGTGTTTTCAATCTTTTATTGCTTTTGAAAGTTTGTCATAGGAAAATGAGCTTAAGCCTAAACCAAGGGTTAGTAAACTCATCACATCCTCCCTCTGATTAGGGGTAATGAGAATACCTTAAGTGTGAAGTAAGCACCTCACACTTAATCACCATGGTGTAGGATTAAGGTCATTAACCTATTTGCATTTATTTAGATGTTTTTGTTGTTTTTGTTTAGTGTTAAGTAATGATTTTAAGCCATAATCAAGGATTTAATGGACTCATTATACCATCCTAATAGAAGGATAATAGATGAGAACATTTAAGCTGAGGAAGGCTCCTCAACTTAATCCATGATTAGGGATTAACCTCATGACAAAACAAAGCCTTTATTAGAGTGGATTTTAGTTAATGGTGAGATGAAGAAGTGATTTTTATGGTTTGTAAGACAACTTGAGGGGGACTTGTCCATTAACACTAGGGTTAGTCCTTCTTAACCAGTTAAGGAAGAATTAGAACCCTAATGCAAGGCCCAAGTTACAAGCTTGATGTCTTATTGATTATTAGGTGGATTGATTAAAGGATTTAAACACATTAAGGGTTAACACTTAGGATTAAAGTTATACACTCCATCCTAATAGAAGGATGCAGGCATAAGCTTAATCACAAAGCCTTAAAACCTTTAAGGTTTAGTCCTTGATTATGAGATGAGAGGAGAAGACACAAAGATGACACAAAGGTAAAACTAATGGGGGGACTAATCAAACCCTAATTGTTATCATGCTTGGTTGTTCCTAGGGTTAATGAGGTTTGCAAGAAGATCTTCAGAGAAGCCACCAGGAAAGGAACAGATGAATGGAGAAAGAAGCAAAGAGAAGCAAAACAACTTGCTTCACTTAAGAAGACAAGTTGCTTGAAGAAAGAAAGTAAGATGAACATGAATGAGCAAGCTCACTCCAAAGCACAAGATAAAAATGCAGCAATGATGCATAAGAGAGATGAAAAGAGATTGTGAGAAGTGAAGGAAAATTCACTTCTCAAAACAACTTACCACCTGAAAAGTTAGCAAAAGAAATGAAATGCAATGCAAATGGGATGAAATGTAATGAGGGAAACCAAAATCAGAAGCATGAACATGATGTTAATGATGCTAAGAGATGATGCAAACACATGACAAGAGAAGAGAGCGATCAAACAAACATAAGAATGCAAATGAAGCATGCCTTGAACCAAAAAGATTCATGAATGTTTATGAAATGAAATGAACATATAACATGGCAAAGGAATGTTGCAATGGTCAATCAGGATTCTAAGGTGTCCTAAGATGTCTTATGAATCACGTGGATGCACAAAATGTCATGGCAAGTTCTTGAATGCAAGCATATGAGAAATGGATGCAAAGGAAGGCACACATTAGGGTTTATGAACAACACACAAAGCAAAATTCAAAATCAGAAGCAATTGGCATGATAAAAAATTGAAAATGGGATCGAGGTAACCCTAACCCTACACAAGTTCACTGCCCAAAGGAGGGGACCTAACTCTTAACCTAGTGAAAGTTATGATTTTCTTAAGTCAATTAGGGTTTTAAGGTGCCTTATCATGAAAAATGCAAAACAAATTGAAAATGGAAGATCAATTCAAACCAATCTTATCCTATAAACTACATGCCATGAAGGATGCAATGCAAGAAGAACCATCATCAAACTCTCAATGGTTAGGCAGAATGGATTTTTCCAAGTTTGAACAAAAATATTTCCTTAAAATGAATTTAATTCCAATGAAAATTGTCAAAATGCATTAAGGACCAAAAAGAAATTTGTTTTGAGGGTTTGATAATGTTTCAAAATGTTTTGAAATGCAATGTGAATTTTTTTTGTGATTTTTAAATACCTAAATGCATTTTTAATTAATTAATTTTCATTAACTAATTAAAAATAAACATTTAAATGATTTAAAAATAATTTTTAATGCAAAAAATAAAAATAAAAATATTTTTGGGTTCTAAAAATTAATGAAATCTTTGACAAAAATTTTCAGAATTTTTAAATGTGTTTTACTATTTTAAATAATTCGTGCAAATTAAATGACAAAAAAATGAAATAAAATGAAATAAAATGAAAAGTAAGCTAAATGAATGGATCAGATTGGTTCTGGGCTTGTGAGGGTTGACTTGGCGCGCAATCCTACGGCCCAAGTTCAAACCTGGCTAATATTTATTTAATAATTAATTAAACCTAGGTTAAGTTAATTAATTACTGATTAGGGCTAAACATGAAATCCCAGCCATCCAACACACGCGGGAATGATCAATCGCACGGTCTACATTCAAACCCCCTTAATTACACAGTTAAACCTAATTAGGGCTAATCAAACTCAGACGGCCGAAACAGTGTTCCGGTCGTCTTCTCCGGCGAACCAAAAAACCCTAGCTTCCTCTATAGGCCACCCCAACCTAAATTAACTGCCCAGAAACGTTCTCCTATCCAAACTAAACCTAAATCCATCATCAAACATCATTTATCAAGCATGAGCAAAGAGAATCGAAGCCAAACACTTTCACGGGCAAAATTTCAGAGAGACATAAAATGCTTATTTTCACACCATTTTCAAATCTAAAAACATCAGAGTGATCCTCATGATATGCACTTTCATTTTATAACAAGAAAAACAAGCTCTGAAAAGTTTGAAGTTTGGAGCTACCTGAGATGATGAACTGTGAATATGAGCTTTTCAGGCCTCTCTTTTGTGCAAAGTGTCACCTCTGAACCCCCTGAGATCAATGGAATGCCCAAAACCTTTTGTTGGTGGCTGATTTGTGAGTTTGTGTTCTGATATGGCAGGTTTCACAGTTGGGATATGTGAGGTTTCAAGCTGTTCCAATGGTGGATTTAGGTTCCATGGAAGGTGTATGATTCACTGGTGAAGAAAGAATTGAGGTTTGATGGCTGGGTGAAGAGATTCGAAGAAGAGGAGTTTTTGACAGATTTTGTGAGGGCTGGCTTGTGTCCCTTTTCTGGCTTGTGTATTGCTTGCTTTATGTTCCATAACATATCCCTAGACTATTGGAAGAGGTCTGAGGAAGTGACATGTACTGTGGGAATGGTATGGGGTGATTGGCCAAAAAGTCAAGGATTGTGTACTATGGGTATGGCTCGGGTCAGAGGAAATCTTAGGGCTTGTCCTGCCTCAGCTTGAGTCAAGGAAGACCCTTGGATGATTCATGAAGGACTGCAGCACTTGGATCACAAGATAGCATGAGTTTTGCATTTTGGCAACTTGTCACATTTTGTGGTTTTTTGGTCATGAACATGTGATATCTCTTGCTGAATTTTGGTGTGAGATGTCCCATGAGGTTATGGCAATGTATTGAGATCAGCTAGAGATCACACAAACCTTTGGGAACCATTTTGCAAGAATTCCCCTTTTTGCATTTTTATGAAAAATGGCTTATGGTTACTTGAAATTTAAGACATGGAAATGGGAAATTTCTTGGGCCAAACTGAATTTTAGGTCATGCATTGTGTTTGTATGATGATTAGAGGTCATATTGAAGTCACATAAAGGCTTATCATGAGAATTTGCAAGTTTTCCATTTTGTGCAAAAAGTGAAATTTCAATGATTTTATCCAACTTTGCAAGGCCATAACTTTTGATCCAAAATGAATTAGAATGAGTTCTTGTACTTTTTGAAAATGGGAGGATCCATTCTACAACTTTCATGACCAAAGTTTTCTCATTTGAAGCATTTTTGAATCAAAAAGAGGAGGTTGAAAAACTTTCCCAAAATGGCAAGTTTTCATTACAAGTCACTTTCCCAAAAAGGCAACTTTGCACATGGCTTGAAATTCTTCAATTTTGTGAACTTCTAACACCTTCTATGATCAAATAAATATCATACACATTCAAAATGATGGAGAATCCCCTTTGGTTGGGTCATTGGGGGCCTCAGATGCCCTGATTTTGCAATGACTTGCTCAAGAAGTCATCTCTTGATCAGATGCCTTCCCCCATTGAATTTCTTCATGAAAATTGATATGCATGATCCTTATAACATGTAGAGACCAATAGAAACAAGAATGACCAAAACATTTGGAGTTATGGCCTTTGAAACCAAAACCCTAATTCTAGGTCATCTGTACAGTTAAACCTGGCTCTGCTTCCATGCCTTTCTCAGTTCTTGTGATTCTTTGACTTCTTTGACCTTGTGAGGATATAATATGATGCTTGAACACACATGGATCCCTTTGAAGTGATTAATGACCTTTGGAGTGGCTCAAATGGCTCAGGGATGGCTCAGATCACAAACCCTAGATGCAGATGACTTAGAAACAATGCAGTGAAGCAAGAGTGCAATATGAGATGCTACGATTGAACTTATGCATATGAAGAGATCACAAGCCATGGTGTGAATGGGTGAGGGAAAATTTGGGGTGTTTACAATATCCTGATAAGACCAATCAAAAACATCTATGTACTCTCGAAGCATATCAATCAGTTGCTCTTTCACTGAATCTTGCAGGCAGGCCCCGATCTTAACTTCTTTCACGTCCTCTTCCGTACCAAGATTAACTGTTTCAATCTCCTCCTGATGAGGAGTGATAACCTTCTCCTCTTGCCTTAATAACCTAGCTAACTCTTCAGGTAGCTCATAATCTTCTTCAACCCCTTCATCGGCTTGATTGATTGGATTGTCAAAGTCATACGAAGTCATAGTTATGTTGTTGTCGGTGCAGTCTGAAAGGCACTCTCTACAAGGGTTTAGATTGTTTATTTTAGTGATCAATTTTAATCTTGTTTAGAAAAAGTGAAAATGAAGTTATTTATTTTGAAAACATTGCCATTCTATTTTTGTACAAAAAGAAAAATGAAAAGACAGTGAGCGAAAAAGAGACTCGTTTGCAAAAGATGTCCGATATTCATTGATTAATCCATTTGCACAAAATTACAAGATGGCCCGATTACAAAATGGGTCTTGTCATCTTGGGCAAGATGCAAGACTTGATGCATGCTTTAAAATACAGGAAATAATAATTACTCTGCAGGAGTAACCCTTATAATTTCCTGGGAAGACCAGTTAAGGACTTGGCTCCCCGGGATCCTTGGACGTATCCAGCTCTCCAGGTTGCGGTCGCTTTCCACCTCGTCTTCCAAATTGTTCACAGCATCCGGGGTGAGCATTCCCCCGCTGACAAAATTGGGCTCTTTTGCAGCCTCTGATTGGTCTTGTTGAGTTGGTTTGTAACCCAACCCAAATTTGTCTTCCTTCTTTTCTACGGGCAGCAGCTTGCCCCGGCCTTGGGCAGTACCTTCTTCAACAACCTTCCTGGCTTGCTGATAAGACGTCATGGAAGTTCCTAGTACAACAGATGCTTCATTAATGTTCAGGGCCTCAAACCCTTGGCTCATGGTTTCATGGATTTCTCCATCCATTTCTATGTACTTGTACGTAGCCAGATGACTAACAAAGATGTCTTCCTCCCCACAGATGGTGATGATCTGGCCTTCCCACTCGAATTTCAGCTTCTGGTGAAGGGTAGACGTAACAGCGCCAGCAGCGTGGATCCAGGGTCTACCCAACAAACAGCTGTAAGCCGGCTGAATGTCCATTACATAGAAGGTAGTTTTAAAAGTCTGCGGGCCAATCATCACAGGCAGATCAATCTCCCCAAGCACTGATCTTTTAGAGCCATCAAATGCTCTCACCACCAAATTACTTGGACGCACTGCCAAGCCATCATACTCCAGCTTCACTAAGGCTTTCTTTGGTAGAACATTGAGCGATGACCCAGTGTCCACCAGTACATGTGATAGGACAGCACCCTTGCATTCCAGGGTGATATGTAAAGCCTTGTTGTGGTTACGTCCCTCAGTTGTTAAGTCAGCATTGGTAAAGCCCAGTCCATGACTGGTATTGACATTTGCCACCACAGTTTCTAGCTGATTAACGGTAATCTCCTCTGGCACGTATGCTGCGTGCAGGACTTTCAATAATGCATTCCTGTGAGCTTCAGAACACATCAACAGGGATAATATGGAGATTTTTGAGGGAGTTTGGTGAAGCTGATCCACCACCTTGTAATCACTTCTCTTTATGATTCTCATAAACTCGTCTACATCTTGTTCAAAAGATGTCTTCTGAGTTTCTTTGGCAGCCGGCTCTTCAAATACCACACTCTTTCCTTTTGCTTTGGCAGCAGCTTCTGCTTCAACATTAGGTCTATGAGTTTGTGAGGCAAAAAGGCGTCCGCTTCTGGTGAAGCCTCCGCCTCCCCCAACATTATCAATTTGTGGAGAAGAGGTTGAAGAATCCAGAGTGATTTTCTCCCTGTTGCAGTAGAGATTAGAGCCATAATGCCAAGGTATGGCATTACTGCTTTCATAAGGAACGGGTCCAGGCACCGTAATGGTGACTGGACTGACTGCTGCAGAGGAGGGTATTGAAATGGTGTGCGGATCGTAGTAGATTGTGACTGGTGACCTGGCAGGAGGTGCCACTGTTTGTTGTTGGAAATTGTTGTTGGGAGGAACATTTGATGGATCATAGTAGATTGTAACTGCTGAGACATCTTCATTAACTTCTGCTGGTGTTGTAGAAGATCCTGCTAATAAAATGGATGTTGATGTTGTAGAAGAAAAGGTTGTTGAAATCTGACTTGTTGAAGTGATGGACGGAGCCATTACTGATGATATTGATGAATCGGTGGGAATGATTGTTGCCGCTGTTGTAGAAGAATCAAGAATTGTTGTCAAAGGAATTGTTGGATTTGTAGGCGTCGTTGTTGAGATTTGAAGGATTCCATCCTTGATAAGACCATTTATGTCGCTTCTCAAATTTTCACATCCGTTGACTGCAATGTTGCAATACCCACAACCGAGCTCACACCCGGGGAACACCTGACACTCTAGAAGCTGAGCTTTAATTTCTACCAGGGGTGTTCGAATTTGTGCAACACTGGTGATCAAAGTAGATGGTCTGTCTTCCTCGATGGAATTAATCCTCGGCCTTCCATGATTAGGCATAGGATTTTTGTTGACATTTGGAGGAGGTGCGAAGTTGAGGGCTTTAGAATCCACCAGATCTTGGACCTTCATTTGCAGGGCCCTGCACTTCTCAGTATTGTGGCCAGGTGCATTGGAGTGGAAAGCACACCTGGCGTTGGCATCATAATTCCTTGGAAGATTGGAGGGATCTGGAGGTGCCAATGTCCTTAACTCAACCAAGTTAAGCTTCAGGAGTTGTGGCAATAAGGCGGCATAAGGCATAGGGATAGGGTCAATCACCCTGTTTGCCTGTGACGGTCTTTGCTGGAAGGGTCTTTGTTGTTGATTGCTATTGTTGTTGTTGTAGGTTCTCTGTGGCGGGTACTGAACTTGTTGTTGATAATGCGGTTGTTGTGGTTGTTGATATGCTGATTGCTGAGGAATCGGAGCTGGAATAGTGACAGCTGCTACTGATCTGTGGACATACTGAGGTCTGCCCCTGCTAGCATGAATGGCATTTGTCTCACCGGCCCTTCGAGGTCCCACAAAAGGCTTCCTGGGATTACTGGACGAACTTGCACCATTATCATAAATTTTGCCCATTTTTAATAGACTTTCAATTCTTTCACCGGCTATAACTACGTCAGCAAAACTGGTGGAAGAAAAGGCAGCCAACCTATCAATATATGTTCCTTGCAGAGTATTCATGAACATGTCGGACATTTCTCTTTCCGACATGGGTGGTTGGACAGCAGCAGCAAGCTGTCTCCACCTTTGGGCATATTCCCTGAAGCTTTCTCTGTTAGGAGCCATGTCCAGATTGTATTGGTACTGCCTGATGAAAGCTTCAGCTAAGTCCTTCCAGCATCTGATAGTAGCTCTGTTCAGGTGTGAATACCACTCTCTTGAAGCCCCAGTCAAACTGTCTTCAAAATAGAACATCCACAGCTTTTCATCCATGGTATATGCTTTAAGTCTTCCCAGGAAAGACTGCAGGTGAGTTCGCGAACAAGAGGTTCCATTGTATTTCTCAAAGCACGGGGGTTTGAACTTGTGGGGAATTCTTACCCCATCCACTAACCCCATATCCATTACATCAAAGCCCAAGGAATTTTGAGACTCCAAAGATCTCAACTTCTCAGCAATTTCATCAAACCTCATATCATAGACTTCGTCCCCAACTCCCATAACAGTGAATTGCTCTTCTTGGGGGTCTTCTTGCAAGATTCTCCCCCCAGTAGTATTTCCTTGCACATTACCCGGGATGTTGACTTCCGGATCTAGATGAGGTCCAAATACTGGTGGATTAGCATGAGGCTGGCCCCTCTCATTGTTGCTAGTTCCTCCAGTGCCAGGATGAGGTTCCTCGGGAGTTTGTCTTTCTACCAATGCCCTTAACCTTTTCTGACTCTGGGCCAAGCCAGTCATCACAGTCATGAATTGGGCCATTTGGTTTCTCATCTCCACTCTTTCATTAGCCATCTGGGTCCTGACCTCAGTCAGGTCTTGCTGTACTTGCTCCATAGAATACCCGGAAGGTTGTTGCGAGTAGGATACCGGTGTGCACGGTTGACAGGGAACACTCTTCTGCGAGCAATATTTCCTGAACCACAACAGAGTTAGAAACAAAGAAAATAATAACAAAACCTACAAAACAAAACAAAAGTTAGTATGCAATGCAGTATGCTTATTCGTTTTCCAAGGTATCCGGCTTGGTTCTTGGTTTTGACCTTTCCAGACCTCGAGGAAGATGCTTTGATGTTGTTGAGAAAAAGAAACCCCACAATGGAAACAAACTAAAATATATTACAAATGGTGAATCATATATAGTTTGTTTTACAACATATGCCCCTGGAGGGTCAAAATACAACAAAAAGAAAAGTACATCAAATGGAAATGAACAACAAGCAAAGAAGTCAAACATTCAATCCAAACTCATCCTCCTTAACCTCCTTCAAAAGTTCCTCAGTTACTGGACCAGCTGGATGCTCTGTAATAGTCCTGATGAGGAGGTTTCTGGTGGCAATGGAAGTGGTCAGCTTCTTGTGCCTGTCCTGATCCTTTGATCTCTTCAATCCAGCCCTAAGCTTCAACTCTGAAATCTTCTTCTGGGCTGCCAGCAAAGCTTCCTGTTGCTTCTTTTCATTGGCCTTTAATTGCTCAATCTTGGCTTGAATTCTCTGGTCTTCTTGTGTCCGGGCTTCAGTGATCCTGACCCACCTAGCCTGACTTTCTTGAAGATAGAGCTCAGTCCTAGCCTTCTGTATCTTGGCCTCCTTACAGGCATTCTTCAATATTTGCTCCCCAGCTCTTGCTTTCCGGATGTAGTCCTCTGTTTTCTCAATTTTGGCCAGATGCTCCACCCTAAGCTTCTCCAACCTTTCAATGTCCAGACGACCATCACTCCTTTCCCAAAGGGTCTTCTTCAGAGCTTAAGACAAATTCTCATTCCTTTCCTTCAGTTTCTCAAATTCTTCCAGGCTGACAGTTGCTGCTGGCTGAGCTGTAGATGGTCCAGGTATATCCTCAATGGTGAAGGGCATTCCAGTAATCTGAGCTCTATCATGGGACCAGTCATAGTACTGAGCTGAAGCAACATTATTACACCTTCCAAGAATAGCCATCCCCTTTGTCTGGATGTTGTCCCAAGCCCAGGATGCTTGCCTGACAGCAGCTAGATTAGGCTTTATTTCACAATACAGGGTCTCAGCTAAATCTTGCACTCTAGGAGGGTGAACCAAAGCATAGCCCAGTTGTCTCTTAAACAGCAAAGGATTGTAGTTGATGCAACCCTTCACTCCTATTAGAGGTACATTTGGGTACTGCCCACAGCTAGTGATTATGTCCTTGCCCTTGGTGCTCTGGGTGCACCATCTGATATCATCTGAAGTCAAAGCAATGAGCCTCTTGGCCCAATTCTTCTGTTGGTGGGGATTCAGGAATGCATCTGACTTAGGCAGGTGTTTGAGCAGCCAGGTGTGAAACAAAGGAGCACAACATCTCACCAACTTCCCTCTTTGCTTCTCATTCCTCTGATGAAAGGAGTAATAGAAATCTCCCAGCAATGTGGGTACTGGGTTCCTCAAAAGGAAAAGATGAATGGCATTCTTGCTGATAAATTTGGGCTCATCTGCAAACAGTATCACCCCATATATGCTGAGGGCTAACAATGCACAAACTGCCCTCCATTCTCCCAAAGAGGCCTTCAGGATGGCCTGAGAAATCAAGAAATCCAAGTGCAAACCAGGGATCCCAGCCTTTGTTGTCATATTCTGCTCAATCAAAGTAGGCTCCAGGTACAGTGCCTTTGCCACTTCTCCATTGCTGGGAGAAGTCATCTCTGGGTTGAAGGGGACTCCACCCCTGACAGGTACTCCAATCAATGATGAAAACTCTTCCAACAGAGGTCCTAGCTGAAAGTCTGGGAATGTGAAGCATCTCAAAGGAGGGTCATAAAACTGTAGGCAGGTGTGGATCATGCTCCTCTGAGAAGGGTCTAGGTCCATAACCATATCCAGGATACTGTTGCACCCCAAAATTTGCCCTCACAATACAAGACTTTGTGTGCTTATAAGGTTCACAAGGTTCATAAGACCTTTCATGAGGTTCATGAAGTTTACAAGACACTTTATGAGGTTCACAAGGTTCACAAGACCTTTCATGAGGTTCATGAAGTTTACAAGACACTTTATGAGGTTCACAAGGTTCACAAGACCTTTCATGAGGTTCATGAAGTTTACAAGACACTTTATGAGGTTCACAAGGTTCACAAGACCTTTCATGAGGTTCACAAGATTCACAAGACATCTTATGAGGTTCACAAGGTTCACAAAGTTCATCATTGGTCAGAAGATTTGACAATTCCCTCAGGCAAGGCATTCTCCTAAGCAGTGCATCCAAAACTAGGGTTTTGACTTTAATCAGGCAAAATGGATTTCCAATACTTCAAGTGAGCTTCATAACATCTTATATGTGTTTAAGAATTCCCATTACAAATTTCAAAACTTTTCTCAAAGGATTGCTCAGTCAAATGATCAAATAAGTCAAAATCAGTCAAAGCAGTTAAAAAGTCAAACTAAGGTCAACTGTGGTCAAACCAAAGTCAAACTTCATGATTTTTTTTTCAACATCAATTATATGAAGTAAAATTCATCATTTGATCAAGGGTTGATCATGATTCATCAAGGATATTTCAGATCATCAAGAATCAGAGGTTTCTAAATTAGGGTTTCCTCAGGAAAAGTCAACTGAACTTTGACCAGCCATAACTTTCACATGCTTCATCACATTTTTCCAATCCAAAGCTCATTTTGAAGGAAATTGAATTCTATACAACTTTGTGTCTCACAAGCCAAGCCCAAGAATGCTTCATTTGGAAGGTATGAGCTAAGACATTATAGGTCCTTTTAAAAGTCAACAAAAAGTCAACAACTTCAAAAGGGCATAACATGAGAATGGTAAATGATATGGACATGAAACCAATGGGGTTGGTTAGAGGACTCTTCAAGCTTTCCAAAATGTCCAAGAACACCCTCATAGCATTAAAATTGAAGGATGTGTGCCCTTGCAAAGTTGGGAAATTTTTGGGTGGTTTATGAAGGAAATGGGGTCTTAGAACCAAATTTTTCTAAATGGGCTGAACTTTTGGTGACCCAAAGTGATCCATGACATCATGCACGAAAATTATTTGATATTTTCATAATTTTATTTTATTTAATTTATTTATTATGATTTTTTATATTAAAAATCATTTTAAATTTAAATAAAATATCAAATGTGAAGATTTAAATTTTTTTTTTTTGTTCTAGAAGGTCATTATTATAATTTGGATGAAATTGATTCAATATTGATGAAGATTGGCTTGAAATAGAAAGGTCTTATTCAAGAATATTTGAAATTTAAGCACCAATCTTTTTCAATCTCAAAAATCAAAACAATCCACACAATGGTCCAATCTCTTGACCTAATTTGATTCTACTATAAGTATACAACATAACCCAATCACAAAGACACGGATTCCTTGCCTCAAAGAGTAAGTTCATACATTCAAAAATCTCACCAAAACTCAAATTCGGATTCCCTCATTCAAGCCCTTTCAAGACAATTTGAAGGTTGCAATTTGTTCCTGGATGTTTATAGAGTGATTTTGGATCATAAACAACATCTAAAACATCTCCATATGCATAAACCGATTCATCATGTTCATAATATTTTTGATTTTCGATTCTGGACATTGACTGGTTTTTAATGAGTTTTGATCATTGTTTTGTGTTTGTATAAAGTTGTTAATTGATTCTGGATGGTTTGATTGGAGTTTCATTACAGGTTTGAGAAGTTGCCATGGCTAGGGTTTCGGCCAAGCAATTAGGGTTTTACACTAGACCTAATATAAATAAATTCCAAGAACATGGAACAATCATGTGAACTCTGGGGATCATAACGCACCAATTAATTTTAAGAAATTTCACTGTTTTGATGATCTTCCAATTTCGTAGGTTTCTGGTTTTAAAGAATCGCAGGAAACTTCATAGATAAAATTGCAGCAAAAAACGCAGGTACCAAGGAGGAAGACGAAGCCCTGGCGCGAATTCCATAATTTGAATATGTGATATAATATTTTATGTAATTGTTTCTGATTTGTTTCACAACAGCTGTGTTGGCCCAGTGGTAAGGAGCGCTTGTGTTATACCTGAAGGTCTTTGGTTCGAATCCTGGATTCACCAATCTTTTCTTATTTTTTTCAGTTAACTATCAAACTTAATATATAATTAATAGTGTTGGTGGTAACATCAGTGGCGCCCTCCCGGCTGGAATGGTAAGTGTGTTTGTGCATTGCGTAAAGGTCCTGGGTTCGAATCCCCCCCAGGCCTTTTGTGTTATTTGTTTTTGTTTTTTTCATGATTTTTCCAGGTCAAGCAACAAAACCAATTGGAGTGTGTTTCTAACGCCAGCGCGCATGGCCCAGTGGTTGGAATGCTAGTCCTGAGTGTGGAAAGCTTAGGGACTGGGTTCAAATCCCAGCCCAAGCAGGTTTTGCTTCTTTTCATTCTTTTTTTGATTTTGTTTCTTATTTAATTAATTCCTATTATATTTAAACAAATTTAAATAATAAAATAAATAGAATGTTTATATTTTTATATTTATAATATAGAATTCAATTTCTTTTTTTAAACCTTATGAGAAAAATTATTTATGTTTAGTATTGTAAAATTTTGTATAATAATTTAATTAATCCTAATTTATTTTAAAAAAGCATATAAACCCTAAATATTTTTAAAACCTAATTTTCACAAACCCTAATTTTCTTTTACCTAAAATTTAATTCTATTTTATTATTTATAAACTTTAATCATGTACATATTTCTATAATTTGTTTATAATTTAAATATTGTATATAAATATGCTTAAAATAATTAAAATTCTTAATTTAATTTTGTAAATATAATAATATGATTATCCAATGTGTATATATTTTATAATTTGTTTATAATTTAATTCTTGTATGTAATTTTTTATTATATGCTTAAAAATAATTCAAATTTGCTAATTTAATTTATTATTATAATATGTTTATAATTAATCTAATTTCTATAACTTATATATATAATTTAAAATTTTATAATAATTAGTATATAATTGTTTATATTTTCTTCTTAATCTTAAAAAATATATAATTGTTTATATAAAAAATTGATCTTTTAATTATTATGCTAATATTTTTATTTATATTATTAATTATGTTTATTTTATATGATATTTATTTTATTATTACTAACCCCATTTATATTGTGATTTATTATTATTATTGATACTAACCCCAAATTATTTATTATTATTTATTTTTGCTTATTTATTTAATTTGCTTTAAATTATTATTATTTTGTAATTGCCTCCTTTATGTAATATTGTAATAGTAATATTGAATATTTATTTTAAATGCTATGGTTAGTAAAATTAGGGAGTGTAAACATGTTTGTATTGTAAAATCAATTTAGATCACTAATTTAAAAGATAAATATTTAAAATTGTACACTCACACACGTAAGTCGATCTTTGATCGCCATCTCACTTCCTTAAGGATACCTCTCAAGTTGCCTAAACAAAAGGTCAAGTAGGGTGTATAAAGCAAAGTCCCTCATTTCACATCATCTAGTCCCTAAACAGATAAAAAGATCAAGTCCATTCGAATGTTGCCTTCGTAATGATCTTGTCCCTTTCGAATAAAGATGATAAGTCCCTTCGAATTGCTTATACACCCCACAGTTGCCTAAATAGCAGATGTCCCTTCACTTGTCCCACACATCCAAGGTAATGACTACCTATTCCTTAATAATAGGGATAGTCTTACCATTTAAAGGATTCAAGAACAGAAAAGACTTAAACTTAGGGTAAGGTTCCTCTTAGATACTTGCTCACTCTTCAAAACATTTCAAACACTTCATACATTTCAAACAATTTTCAAAACAAAGGTTTTATATACATCCGTACATGGATCATTATAAAATACTTAAGAAAATTTCTATTCACACACTTCACATTTCAAAAACCTTTTAAAGTGAGCTAAGTAACTAAGAGCCCATGGATAACCATGGATGTAAAGGGTGCTAACACCTTCCCTTTACATAACCTACCCCCCGGACCCAAAAATCTTTTAAAAGGTCTTTCCTGTTCTTTTATGCCTTTCCTTTGGATAAAATAAAAGTCGGTGGCGACTCTTGCTATCCGCAACATAACTAAAGTCAGTTCTCCCACCGTGTTACAGAACTGGCGACTCTGCTGGGGATTTAATATTAAAGAGGGGTACCCTTAGGAATTAGATCACTTTAAAATTGTTTGCCTTATTTGCTTTATACTTACTTGTTGGGCTCTTATGTGTGAAAGATCCTAACCCGGATCTAGTGTACCTTAGGTAAATGGCAATAGACCAAGGAAACTGTACGGCGTATACCGATATGGTTGATCTGGTGGCCATATTTAGTGTGACTTCTTGGTTGATGCTTATGTTCCTTAAGTCAAGTTGAGGATAATATGAGGCTGCCATATGTTGTCAATGCACTAACTAACTTTTAGAACCTTAGTTATCCCATCTTGGCCTTTAGAAAGTAGTGAGATAACCGGCTTTGGTGAAGACTGAAGTTGGTTGATACTCGATACTACACTCATTGAGATCCTAAACTTGGAGGGTTTTGGTTAGCAAGTAAGTTGCCTACTGAACAACCACCCTTGTGAAGGATCAATGATATTGAGATCCCTTAGAACCTGGTTACTTTTATAGGACAGGATGAACCATCTAAACTTCAAGGGAGGGTACTTACCTTTAAACCTCATGCAAGCCTCTGAACCTAGGGCTATTGTGTGACTTGTTTGTGTGTGCCACATGTTTGTGATTGAGCATAACATCATGACATCATCATGCATCATAAGCATAGCATTTTCACTAACCATTTCAAGGACCAAGGGATTTATCTTTGTTCTTTGTTGCAGGTCATGGCTTCTGCTCGTAGAAACACTATCAGGATCAACTTTGTAGGCATACCTCCTAAGCTTAAAGAGTTGGTTTCTCAAGTGTCTGAGCACTCCCAGTTCATCAAGAGACCTATTGGATCTGGTCACCTCAGGGTTCAATGAAGACATGATGAGTGTTCTGTTTCAGTTCTTTGATCCTAAGCACCATTGCTTCACATTCCCCGACTACCAGCTGGTTCCAACAATGGAAGAGTTCTCTAAACTTCTGGGTATACCTATTCTTGATCAGAAACCATTCACAGGCTTGGAAAAAGAGCCTAAACCTGAGGTTATTGCTGCAACTCTACATCTGAAGAAGTCTGACATTGTCCTAGAAACAAGGAGTGGAGTTAAGGGTATTCTTGCTAAGGTGTTGATAGAGAAGGCTCAAGTGTTCTTGAAGGCTATGAGCTATGATGCTTTTGAGGAGATCTTAGCCTTGTTGATTTATGGCTTAGTGTTGTTCCCCAATCCTGATCAGTTCATAGACGTTCATGCCATCAACATATTCCTGAGTCACAATCCAGTGCCTACATTACTTGGGGACATCCTGCACTCTCTTCATACTCGTACTACAAAAGCAAGAGGAACTCTGATGTGCTGCATACCTTTTCTATCTAGGTGGTTTATTTCTCACCTTCCTCGCTCAGTAATGAAGAATGAGCAATGGTTCAGGTGGTCCAAAAGGATCATGTCACTCTCGCATTCAGATATTCATTGGTGCTCCAGATCTATGGAGAAGGTCACTATCATTGACCGTTGTGGGGAGTTTCCTAATGTGCCACTTCTAGGCATAAGAGGAGGCATTACTTACAACCCTTCCTTAGCTTTACGACAGTTTGGTTACGCTCGGAGTGATGGTCCACATGACATGTTGATTCAGGGTATTGTGTTTGACTACGACAACGATCTGCAAGGTTACCGTCAGAGATTCATACGAGCATGGGGAAAAGTGAACAAGGTTGACAGCAAGACTCTGGAACCTAAGTACGCTATTCCTATGGAAGCTTATCTTAGATGGGTGCGATCTCGTGCTCAGACTCTCATGATGCCATATCCTGCTATCCTGCCAGTTACCATGGAACCTGTTGCTGAAGGAGATACTTCTTATACCATCCTTCACCCAGACATGCCTACTGACATGGAAGACTTACAGAGGCCCTGGATCCAGTTGAAGGAGCAAAGGGATACTTTCGAGGCCCATTACAAAGCAAGCCAAGAAAGAATCCTGGAACTAACAAAGAAACTTCACGAGGAACGGAATCTCAACTCATACCTCAACACAAAGAGGAAACGTCCATGGGAGACTTAAAACCCCATCTCTTGTATTTATTGCATTTCATTTTCTGTAAGCCCAAGAGGCAAAACAAATTTATTACTAATAAAAGTTTACTTTCTTGTTTGTTTAAGCAAATTTAAATCCTGCGGTCCTTGAAAACATTGCATACGCATTAATGCATCATATCATTGCATCACAGGTTTATTGTGCACAGGTTTCTTATCTTCTCGCTGTTTATTTCAGCAATGGCTCTTGAACAAACAGTTAAGGATCTCCAGGCACAAAATGCACAGTTCCAAGAGTTGATCCTGAACTTGTCCAAGGGGCAGGATGAATTGAAGACACTGCTGGCCAAGAAGACTAAGAAGACTAGGAGGTCAGGTGGCTTGATCAACATGGGAAGAAGGTTCAGAGGTCCTGTCAAGACCAAAGAACAGGTTGAAGACTATGAGTCTGAAGAGTCTGAGAAAGAGGGAGGCAGTCTCCACAACACTATGGGGGACTCTGATTCTGAGGCTAATTACTATCATGAGCCTAATGAAGACAAGTTCAAGATGCTGGTGGATAGAATGGATGCTATGGAATTACAGAAATCTTCTGGGCTGGATTTTGAAGACCTGAGCTTGATATCTGGGGTAGTTATACCCATTGGTTTCAAGGTTCCTACTTTTGTTGTTTATGATGGTGTTTCTTGTCCCAAATTGCATTTGAGGTCTTATGTCAGGAGAATCCAACCCCATACTGCTGATAAAAAGTTGTGGATCCATTTCTTCCAAGAGAGCTTATCTGGAGCTCAATTGGAATGGTACTATCAGTTGGAGAGTGTCAACATCCGGGATTGGAATGATCTTGCTGAAGCCTTCTATAAGCAGTATCAATACAATGCGTATCTAGCTCCTACTCGCATGCAACTTCAGAGCATGTCTATGGGTGCTAAAGAAAGTTTCAAGGAGTATGCCCAGAAGTGGAGAGATTTGGCTGGAAGAGTGCAACCACCTCTAACTGACAGGGAGTTAGTTGATATGTTCATGTGTACGTTGAATGGTCCTTTTTACAGTCATCTCATTGGAAGCTCATCATCTGGCTTCACTGAGTTGATAATGACAGGAGAGCGTGTAGAAAGTGGTATCAGGAGTGGCAAGATTCAAGTGGGTGCTTCTTCATCAGGTGCTGCAAAGAAGCCTCCCAGTGGGAATCAAATGTTGTTTATGGTCAGCCCGATCGTAATAGAAGGCATCAGTCTGTGAGTGCAGTTCATATCTCCAATCCAACTCCTACAACACCAGAGCAGCCACAGGGAAATCAACAGAGGGCTAGAAGGCAGTTCACTAAGATCAACATGTCAATGGCCCAAGCATTGCAACACTTGTTGAAGGCTGAACTTATCACTCTGAAAGATGCTCCTCAGAATCCTAATGTTACCTCTCCCAGGTACAATCCTAATGCACGATGTGCATATCATTCGAACTGTCAGGGACATGATACCAATAGTTGCTGGGTATTGAAGAACAAAATTCAAGATATGATTGATGCGGGAGAGATTGAGTTTGACCCTCCGGGTACTCCAAATGTGATTACTGCTCCCATGCCAAATCATGAGAAAACTGTTAATGCAATTGATGAAGATTCACATATTTCTTCAGTTGCAGAGTTGACCACACCATTGTCTGTTATCAAGAAGAAGTTAGTACAAGCTGGGTTCTTTCCAGGTTGTCGTGAGGATTGTTTATATTGTACCTATAAGTCGGATAGCTGCTGGAGGTTGAGAGATGGGATTCAACGTCTCATGAATAACTATACCATAGTGTTTGAAAGGACTCCACCTTCTGTGGAGAGTATGGTGGATCATATAACTCAAGGTAAGAAGATTGAAGAGGTGGATATGGTTGATAAAGTGCCAGTGAGGATTACTTCTAAGGGTCCTGTCAAAATCACTCATAAGGGTCCAATTAAGATTACTGCTGAAGGCCCTGTGAAGATTGTTGCTGAAGCTAGAGTGGCTCCTATGGTCATTACCACTCCTGGTCCTATTCCGTATACTTCTGATAAAGCTGTGCCTTGGCATTATGGGTCTGATGTTTATATCCATGGTGTTAAGCAGGAACCCTTAGCTGATATGCCTGTTGATGTTGATAATATTGCTGGATCCAGTAAGATCACACGAAGTGGAAGAGTTTTCTCTCCTCCAGTTACTTCCAAGAATGCAGTTACTCCAGCTGCTACCTCCACCACTGATGCTCGGGGTAAAGGTCCTATTATTGCACTTATACCTACTGATGTGCCAGCTGCTGATGATCTCTCTAAGCAGATGGAAGAAGTATTGAAAATCATTCGCAAGAGTGATTATGACATTGTTGATCAATTGGGGCATACTCCCTCCAAGATTTCTATGCTGTCTTTGTTGTTATGTTCTGAGGCTCATGCCAAGGCTTTGATCAAGTTTCTGAAGACTGCTCATGTACCCAATGAAATTTCTGTTGACCAGTTTGAAAATTGTGTTGCACACTTGACCTATGATAATGGGTTAGGTTTCTCTGATGCTGATTTGACTCCTGCCAAGAGGGATCATAACAGGGCTCTGCATATCTCAATTGAATGCAGGGGCACTACCCTGTCACATGTATTGATAGACAATGGTTCCTCTCTGAATGTGTTGCCCAAAGAAGTCCTGAATAAGCTGAGTCCTGAAGATGCTGTGCTGAAGCCCAGTAACATAGTGGTGAAGGCTTTTGATGGCTCGAGAAGAGTGGTGCATGGAGAAATTGATCTCCCAATCAAAGTTGGTTCTCAGGTCTTCAATGCTACCTTTTATGTCATGGATATTCGTCCTTCATATTCTTGTTTGCTGGGACGTCCCTGGATCCATGGGGCAGGTGCTGTAACCTCCACTTTACACCAGAAGCTGAGATATCCGGTAGAAGGAAAGGTTGTTACTGTCTACGGGGAGGAATGATATGTGGTTAGCCATGTGAACACTTTTAAGTATCTGGAAGTGGAAGGTGAATATGTTGAAACTCCGTGTCAGACATTTGAAGTGGTTCCTTGGATTGTTAATGATTATGAAGCTCCTCCTGTTGTCAAGAAAGTTCCTGTGGTCACTAGGGTACCTCCAACAATGGCCTCCCTTAAAGATGCTAGAGCTGTGGTGGATGAAGAGTCCCAGAAGGCTGTTCGTCGTGCTCGTGCTGTTCGTATCACCAATCAGGGGATTATGAAGAACCAGATCAATGCTGTGGATGACTATGATGAAGACTACAACTTGGATGCTTGGATTTTTCCTACTGTGGGTGCTGGGCTTAACAACTGGAAAGCTGAAGATGTTATTCCTATCTCCTTTAGTCAGGAGTAAATACTATTACTGTGTTGTTGCTTTATAAGTTTGTAATTTCTTGAACAATTGAACTCTTAAGCCTTGTGCCTTACCCGGGGCACAATGGTGTGCTTGTTACGAGATGTCATTTAATTTGCATACTTCATTCAATAAAAATCAGTGGACGTTTCGTTTTCGTAAATATTGTGTTCCTTGTCTTTCTTTTTCTTTTATTTTTGTTTTATCAGCTATGTGTTCTTACACACACCCACATCACTAAAATGCAGATCCTCATCCACTCTGGATCCTGTTGATAACAGTTCTACTATTGCCAATTATAATTTCGAAAATCTGATCTATCAAGCTGAAGACGGAAATGAGGATGATTGTGAAGTACCTGTAGAGCTTGCTAGGTTGTTACAACAAGAAGAGAAAGCTATACAGCCACATGAAGAGCCAGTCGAAGTTGTGAATTTGGGAACTGAAGAAAACAGGAAAGAGGTCAAGATAGGGGCTGAATTAGAGGATAGTGTCAAGGGCAGGCTGATTCAGATGTTACATGATTATGTAGAGATCTTTGCTTGGTCCTATGAAGATATGCCAGGATTGGATACAGACATTGTGGTTCATCGTTTACCAGTAAAAGAAGATTGTCGTCCAAAGAAGCAGAAGGTTCGTCGCATGCGTCCTGAAATGTCAGAGAAGATCAAAGCAGAGGTAATGAAACAGTTTGATGCAAGGTTCTTAGCTGTGACTTCTTATCCTCAGTGGGTTGCAAATGTGGTGCCAGTACCTAAGAAAGATGGTAAGGTACGTATGTGTGTGGACTACAGAGATTTGAACAAGGCCAGCCCCAAAGATGACTTCCCACTTCCTCATATTGATGTTCTGGTAGACAACACTGCTCAGCATAAGGTATTCTCGTTCATGGATGGTTTCTCTGGCTATAATCAAATCAAGATGGCACCTGGAGATATGGAGAAGACAACATTTGTTACACAGTGGGGCACCTTTTGCTATAAGGTGATGCCATTTGGTTTGAAGAATGCAGGGGCAACATATCAGCGTGCTATGGTGGCTTTGTTTCATGATATGATTCATCATGAGATAGAGGTGTATGTGGATGATATGATAGCCAGGTCCCAGAATGAAGAACAACATCTTGATCATCTGCATAAGTTGTTTGAGAGGTTGAAGAAATACAAGTTGAGATTGAACCCAAACAAGTGTACTTTTGGAGTTAGGTCTGGTAAACTCCTGGGTTTCATTGTCAGTGGAAAAGGTATTGAAGTAGATCCTGCAAAAGTGAAAGCTATACGAGAGATGCCAGCTCCCCGTACTGAGAAGGAAGTTAGAGGTTTCTTGGGACGATTGAATTACATTGCAAGATTTATTTCCCAATTGACTGCAACCTGTGAGCCAATCTTCAAGTTGTTGAAGAAAGATCAGGTGATGGAATGGAATGATGAGTGCCAGACTGCCTTTGATGAAATTAAGAGATATCTGCTGGAACCACCAATTTTGATGCCACCAGTTGATGGAAGACCCTTGATTATGTACTTAACAGTGTTAGACAACTCAATGGGGTGTGTATTAGGGCAACATGACGAGTCTGGTCGAAAAGAGCAGGCAATATACTACCTTAGCAAAAAGTTTACCGACTGTGAAACAAGATACTCACTGCTCGAGAAAACTTGCTGCGCTTTGGCATGGGCTGCTCGCCGACTAAGACAGTATATGTTGACTCATACTACCTTATTGATTTCGAAGATGGATCCAATCAAGTACATATTCGAGAAACCTGCCCTCTCTGGAAGAATTGCAAGATGGCAAATGATATTGACAGAATATGACATACAGTATACTACTCAGAAGGCCATTAAGGGAAGTGTTGTAGCTGATCATTTGGCTCATCAAGCAGTGGATGATTATCAGTCGATGAGTTTTGAGTTCCCTGATGAAGACATTATGATTATCACCAAAGAACCTGGACAATATGACGGACCTGAACAAGGATCCCGATGGACTATGGTTTTTGATGGTGCTTCCAATGCACTTGGTAATGGTGTTGGTGTTGTGATCAGTTCCCCTGAAGGTTGTCATACCCCAATTACTGCCAGACTTTGTTTCTATTGTACCAATAACATGGCTGAGTATGAGGCATGTATTCTGGGTATTAAAGCTGCTATTGATATGAAGATTCAGTTCCTAGATGTGTATGGAGATTCAGCCCTGGTAGTAAGTTAGATTAAAGGAGATTGGGATACCAAGCATGATAACCTCATTCCTTACAGAGAGCATGTATTATCCTTGATCCCACATTTCAAGGAAATTACCTTTGGACATATTCCACGAAGAGAGAATCAGTTGGCAGATGCCTTGGCCACCATGTCATCCATGTTTGAGATCAGTTGGGATGATGAAGCTCCCAAGATTACTATTGATAGATTTGAAAAGCCTGCATACTGCAATGAGATTGGCACTGAAGAAGCAGAAGAGAAGCCTTGGTTCTATGAAGTGAAAAGATATCTTGAAGCTCAGGAATTCCCTGAAGGGGCATCTGTCAAAGATAGAAAGTTTTTGAGAAGGTTTTCTGCTAAGTTCTTTTTGAGTAATGGCATTTTGTACAAGCGCAATCATGATTCAACTTTGCTTCGTTGTATGGATAAGAAGGAAGCAACAGAGATTATGGAAGATATGCATGATGGGATTTTTGGCACTCATTCTAGTGGTCATACCATGGCAAAGAAGATCTTGAGAGCAGGTTACTATTGGTCTACCATGGAAGCTGACTGCTATCAACACTCCAGAACATGTCACAAGTGTCAAATTTATGCTGATAAAATACATATACCTCCATCACCATTGAATGTGTTGACTGCTCCTTGGCCTTTTGCCATGTGGGGCATTGATATGATTGGTGAAATCAAGCCTATTGCTTCTAATGGGCATCGTTTCCTCCTGGTTGCTATTGATTACTTCACTAAGTGGGTGGAGGCAGCTTCATTTGCATCTGTTACCAATAATGTTGTGGCTCGATTCATTAAGAATAATCTCATATGTAGGTATGGCATCCCTGAAAGGATTATTACTGACAATGGCTCTAATCTGAACAACACTATGATTACTGATCTCTGCACGCAGTTCAAGATTAAGCATCACAACTCTTCTCCGTATCGTCCGAAGATGAATGGGGTAGTTGAAGCTGCTAATAAGAACATTAAGAAGATTGTACAAAAGATGACTGTTACTTACAAGGATTGGCATGAGATGTTACCATTTGCTCTTCATGGTTATCGTACCACAATACGTACTTCAACAAGGGCAACCCCATTCTCCTTAGTCTATGGTATGGAAGCAGTTTTGCCCATTGAAGTTCAGATCCCCTCCTTAAGAATTATGAAGGATGCAGGCTTGGATGAAGATGAGTGGATTCAGACTCGACTTGACCAGATAAATTTGATTGATGAGAAGAGGTTAACAGCAGTTTGTCATGGCCAGATGTACCAGAAACGAATGATCAAAGCTTTTAACAAGAAGGTTAAGCCAAAGGTATATCAGGCTGGTGATTTGGTAATCAAGCGCATCATATTACCACAGGGTGATCCTAGGGGCAAGTGGACTCCTACATATGAAGGACCATTTGTAGTCAAAACAGTATTCTCAGGAGGTGCCATGATACTTACTACTATGGATGGTGAAGACTTCCCACAGCCTGTAAACGCAGACATAGTTAAAAAATACTACGCATAAAAAGAGACCCGCTAGGTTGACTGGCCTAGGCAAAAATAAGGGCATCCCGGCGAACCAAAAGGGTTCGGGCAAAAGTTAGGGATATATATAAAAAAATGTACACCCGGCAAGTCGAAAACCTGAAAAGGCGACTTGGGCAAAAAAAAGGGTATCCCGGTGGATTGAAAACCTGAAAGGGCAATCCAGGCAAAAGTTAGGGATTAAAGCGTATGACTATGTCTCGTTCAGATCACCCATGTAACTGCAACCAAGTTGTGTTACTTACTCAAGAAAAGCTCAATCCAATCGTTTCCGTCTCAACAGCAGAAGATGAGATACTTGAAGATAATGGCAATAGTAGAATTGAAACTCAATAGGATTATTTCTCACATAGCTGATTTTCTTTGTTTTGTAAAACTTTATGACAAATTCCTCTTACTAGGATTTCTGTCTCCTTGTACAAACATACCTATGTATAGGTCACTTTTTGATATAAATAAAATTCCATCTTTGAGTCCTGATTTACTTTCACCCTATTTACATAAGCGAAACGTCCATTGGTTGTGTTTGAATTTATGTATGCTTTTGAATATGATTGATGTTTACCAGAAATGCATAAATGCTTAATATGATTGATGTTTACCAGAAAGGCATGAAAATGCAATAATAGTATTTACTAAGGACGAACAAGGGAAGGAATTCAACGAAGCTTCGCCGGTTCATCCCCACCAGACAGCTACAAGTCCCCCAGTAGGGCAAATCCATCTTCATAAATACTTCAAGTCACATCTCCCCTGGAATTTATATCCATCTCTTTTATCCTCATACGGATAGTCGGGAATTTATTCTTCCAATAGGAGTACGACGAACGAAGACGGGAGGTTATATATACTATATTATCAAACAAGACGGGAACGAGTTCCTCATATTCTCCAGCAACAAATTGGGATTTATTTTCCCTGGCCAGCAGTTGTTATACGAAGATTTTCAGACGCTTCAGGATGCATGATGCATACATACATCATTTACATCATATCATACATATACATAGATACATAATACATTAATTAAGTGCATCATATTATACATGCATACATAATGCATAAACTAATATTATCATACATAATGTTTTAATCTTGTTTTTCAGGTTAATTCTCCAGCAGACAGACTTCATCAACAACTTGTGACTATTGGGCCGTTGTTTATCTTCCCAAAAGTTACCATTTCCTCAGGACGTTGTTTATCCTCCTGAAAGCATATCATCACCTTGGGCCGTTGTTTATCTTCCCAAAGGTTATATCATTTCCTCAGGACGTTGTTTATCCTCCTGAAAGCATATCATGACTTCGGGCCGTTGTTTATCTTCCCGAAAGTTATACTCCGTACCTCAGGACGTTGTTTATCTTCCTGAAAGTTATCATCATACCTCAGGACGTTGTTTATCCTCCTGAAAGCATCTCATGACTTTGGGCCGTTGTTTATCTTCCCAAAAGTTATTACTTATACCTCAGGACGTTTGTTTATCCTCCTGAAAGCTATTATTACCTCAGGACGTTGTTTATCCTCCTGAAAGCATATCATGACCTTGGGCCGTTGTTTATCTTCCCAAAGGTTACATCATTATACCTCAGGACGTTGTTTATCCTCCTGAAAGCATATCATGACCTTGGGCCGTTGTTTATCCTCCCAAAGGTTACCTCATTATTATGGGACGTTGTTTATCTTCCCAGAAAGTTATATCTTCATATCTTGGACTGCTATATCCTCCAAGAGACATATTTGAAGAACTTTTCTCCCAGTGGCATCTTTAAGCCCACTCAAGCATATTCAACCAGTCATCAGTATCACTCTACGCACCGGTGAGTGCAAATTTTTGGGCTTTTGTGTTCAATCCCCTTCAACCTTCCAGGTCACGACTGGCACATATACCAATCTAACCCCTCAGGTTTCAGAAAATTGAACAGGGGCAGCTGTTGCACCCCAAAATTTGCCCTCACAATACAAGACTTTGTGTGCTTATAAGGTTCACAAGGTTCACAAGACCTTTCATGAGGTTCATGAAGTTTACAAGACACTTTATGAGGTTCACAAGGTTCACAAGACCTTTCATGAGGTTCATGAAGTTTACAAGACACTTTATGAGGTTCACAAGGTTCACAAGACCTTTCATGAGGTTCATGAAGTTTACAAGACACTTTATGAGGTTCACAAGGTTCACAAGACCTTTCATGAGGTTCACAAGATTCACAAGACATCTTATGAGGTTCACAAGGTTCACAAAGTTCATCATTGGTCAGAAGATTTGACAATTCCCTCAGGCAAGGCATTCTCCTAAGCAGTGCATCCAAAACTAGGGTTTTGACTTTAATCAGGCAAAATGGATTTCCAAGACTTCAAGTGAGCTTCATAACATCTTATATGTGTTTAAGAATTCCCATGACAAATTTCAGAACTTTTCTCAAAGGTTTGCTCAGTCAAATGATCAAATAAGTCAAAATCAGTCAAAGCAGTTAAAAAGTCAAACTAAGGTCAACTGTGGTCAAACCAAAGTCAAACTTCATGATTTTTTTGCCAACATCAAGTATATGAAGTAAAATTCATCATTTGATCAAGGGTTGATCATGATTCATCAAGGATATTTCAGATCATCAAGAATCAGAGGTTTCTAAATTAGGGTTTCCTCAGGAAAAGTCAACTGAACTTTGACCAGCCATAACTTTCACATGATTCATCACATTTTTCCCATCCAAAGCTCATTTTGAAGGAAATTGAATTCTCTACAACTTTGTGTCTCACAAGCCAAGCCCAAAAATGCTTCATTTGGAAGGTATGAGCTAAGACATTATAGGTCCTTTTAAAAGTCAACAAAAAGTCAACAACTTCAAAAGGGAATAACTTGAGAATGGTAAATGATATGGACATGAAACCAATGGGTTTGGTTAGAGGACTCTTCAAGCTTTCCAAAATGTCCAAGAACACCCTCATAGCATTAAAATTGAAGGATGTGTGCCCTTGCAAAGTTGGGAAATTTTTGGGTGGTTTATGAAGGAAATGGGGTCTTAGAACCAAATTTCTCTAAATGGGCTGAACTTTTGGTGACCCAAAGTGATCCATGACATCATGCACGAAAATTATTTGATATTTTCATAATTTTATTTTATTTAATTTATTTATTATGATTTTTTATATTAAAAATCATTTTAAATTTAAATAAAATATCAAATGTGAAGATTTAAAATATTTTTTTTGTTCTAGAAGGTCATTATTATAATTTGGATGAAATTGATTCAATATTGATGAAGATTGGCTTGAAATAGAAAGGTCTTATTCAAGAATATTTGAAATTTAAGCACCAATCTTTTTCAATCTCAAAAATCAAAACAATCCACACAATGGTCCAATCTCTTGACCTAATTTGATTCTACTATAAGTATACAACATAACCCAATCACAAAGACACGGATTCCTTGCCTCAAAGAGTAAGTTCATACATTCAAAAATCTCACCAAAACTCAAATTCGGATTCCCTCATTCAAGCCCTTTCAAGACAATTTGAAGGTTGCAATTTGTTCCTGGATGTTTATAGGGTGATTTTGGATCATAAACAACATCTAAAACATCTCCATATGCATAAACCGATTCATCATGTTCATAATATTTTTGATTTTCGATTCTGGACATTGACTGGTTTTTAATGAGTTTTGATCATTGTTTTGTGTTTGTATAAAGTTGTTGATTGATTCTGGATGGTTTGATTGGAGTTTCATTACAGGTTTGAAAAGTTGCCATGGCTAGGGTTTCGGCCAAGCAATTAGGGTTTTACACTAGACCTAATATAAATAAATTCCAAGAACATGGAACAATCATGTGAACTCTGGGGATCATAACGCACCAATTAATTTTAAGAAATTTCACTGTTTTGATGATCTTCCAATTTCGTAGGTTTCTGGTTTTAAAGAATCGCAGGAAACTTCATAGATAAAATCGTAGCAAAAAACGCAGGTACCAAGGAGGAAGACGAAGCCCTGGCGCTAATTCCATAATTTGAATATGTGATATAATATTTTATGTAATTGTTTCTGATTTGTTTCACAACAGCTGTGTTGGCCCAGTGGTAAGGAGCGCTTGTGTTATACCTGAAGGTCTTTGGTTCGAATCCTGGATTCACCAATCTTTTCTTATTTTTTTCAGTTAACTATCAAACTTAATATATAATTAATAGTGTTGGTGGTAACATCAGTGGCGCCCTCCCGGCTGGAATGGTAAGTGTGTTTGTGCATTGCGTAAAGGTCCTGGGTTCGAATCCCCCCCAGGCCTTTTATGTTATTTGCTTTTGTTTTTTTCATGATTTTTCCAGGTCAAGCAACAAAACCAATTGGAGTGTGTTTCTAACGCCAGCGCGCGCATGGCCCAGTGGTTGGAATGCTAGTCCTGAGTGTGGAAAGCTTAGGGACTGGGTTCAAATCCCAGCCCAAGCAGGTTTTGCTTCTTTTCATTCTTTTTTTGATTTTGTTTCTTATTTAATTAATTCCTATTATATTTAAACAAATTTAAATAATAAAATAAATAGAATGTTTATATTTTTATATTTATAATATAGAATTCAATTTCTTTTTTTAAACCTTATGAGAAAAATTATTTATGTTTAGTATTGTAAAATTTTGTATAATAATTTAATTAATCCTAATTTATTTTAAAAAAGCATATAAACCCTAAATATTTTTAAAACCTAATTTTCACAAACACTAATTTTCTTTTACCTAAAATTTAATTCTATTTTATTATTTATAAACTTTAATCATGTACATATTTCTATAATTTGTTTATAATTTAAATATTGTATATAAATATGCTTAAAATAATTAAAATTCTTAATTTAATTTTGTAAATATAATAATATGATTATCCAATGTGTATATATTTTATAATTTGTTTATAATTTAATTCTTGTATGTAATTTTTTATTATATGCTTAAAAATAATTCAAATTTGCTAATTTAATTTATTATTATAATATGTTTATAATTAATCTAATTTCTATAACTTATATATATAATTTAAAATTTTATAATAATTAGTATATAATTGTTTATATTTTCTTCTTAATCTTAAAAAATATATAATTGTTTATATAAAAAATTGATCTTTTAATTATTATGCTAATATTTTTGTTTATATTATTAATTATGTTTATTTTATATGATATTTATTTTATTATTACTAACCCCATTTATATTGTGATTTATTATTATTATTGATACTAACCCCAAATTATTTATTATTATTTATTTTTGCTTATTTATTTAATTTGCTTTAAATTATTATTATTTTGTAATTGCCTCCTTTATGTAATATTGTAATAGTAATATTGAATATTTATTTTAAATGCTATGGTTAGTAAAATTAGGGAGTGTAAACATGTTTGTATTGTAAAATCAATTTAGATCACTAATTTAAAAGATAAATATTTAAAATTGTACACTCACACACGTAAGTCGATCTTTGATCGCCATCTCACTTCCTTAAGGATACCTCTCAAGTTGCCTAAACAAAAGGTCAAGTAGGGTGTATAAAGCAAAGTCCCTCATTTCACATCATCTAGTCCCTAAACAGATAAAAAGATCAAGTCCCTTCGAATGTTGCCTTCGTAATGATCTTGTCCCTATCGAATAAAGATGATAAGTCCCTTCGAATTGCTTATACACCCCACAGTTGCCTAAATAACAGATGTCCCTTCACTTGTCCCACACATCCAAGGTAATGACTACCTATTCCTTAATAATAGGGATAGTCTTACCATTTAAAGGATTCAAGAACAGAAAAGACTTAAACTTAGGGTAAGGTTCCTCTTAGATACTTGCTCACTCATCAAAACATTTCAAACACTTCATACATTTCAAACAATTTTCAAAACAAAGGTTTTATATACATCCATACATGGATCATTATAAAATACTTAAGAAAATTTCTATTCACACACTTCACATTTCAAAAACCTTTTAAAGTGAGCTAAGTAACTAAGAGCCCATGGATAACCATGGATGTAAAGGGTGCTAACACCTTCCCTTTACATAACCTACCCCCCGGACCCAAAAATCTTTTAAAAGGTCTTTCCTGTTCTTTTATGCCTTTCCTTTGGATAAAATAAAAGTCGGTGGCGACTCTTGCTATCCGCAACATAACTAAAGTCAGTTCTCCCACCGTGTTACAGATACCTCCATAATGCTCTCTGAATAATGGGATGTGGTCAGGGGTGATAAGTGACTGGACCTGCCTGATACCAGTCAACACAGGCTCAAAGAAATGGTAGGATATGTTGCTTTTCCTGGGAGTAGCCATGAGTCCTGCTGAAGATGGTGAAGATAGGTGCTGATGAGGATCAAGACTGATACTGGAGATGAACCACTGATAGGCTGATGCTGGTGATGATGAAGATAGCTGAAGCAGATAACTGATGAAGCAGAGGTCTATGCAGAAGAAGAGGTCAAAACCAAACCAGATATAATGTGGATACCCTGTAAAACAAATAAGCAAATGTTAAATGATGCAATGATGATGTATGCAAATGATATGCAAGGGTTTGTGATCAAGCTGGATCTGATTTATCTGTCTTGATATAAGCCCCTGTATGTTCAAAAAGTCAAGATGGAGGTTCAGAAATCCAGTAACCAAGGTGAGGGACTCAAATAAAGAGTCACATGTCCAGGGTTAAATCACAAGAACTGTCCAAAATGAGGTACTCTTAAACCAAATAATAACAGGGTATGATGTGGCCAATGGTACCTGCAAACCTGTAAATAGCCCAACCCACTCACAGGTAGTGTTCTAGAACAAAGATCCTTAGACTTGGATCAGTTATGAGAAGTGTAAACACTTCTAACCCGGAGGTACAGTGTTTACAATAACCATAAAAGATCCTCCTCTAATTCACCTCAGTTTCTGAAGGTCATAATAAAGGTCATCCAGACTTAGCAGGCTTCCCAGATAGCCCTAGCACTACAGGAAATTTGTAGCACAGAGTTCTCAAGAAGAAACCCACATCTGAACCGTGTTTCATATTCCCGTACCAGACCGAAATGGAATGGGAAAGAACATGAACCACTCTAGCCTAGGTGTCACTCAGGTCCCAGGTATATGACCTTAAACTCTCAATGAAACCCCACCCACCAAGACAAAAAACCAGATCCAACAATGATAATGACAGTATGAAATATGAAAGACTGTAAAGGAAAGCAATAAATAAAGTTGTACATAAAGCAATAAGTAAAGCAAATAAACACAATTAGCACATAACACCCCAGTAAACACAAATCAAACAAGCGCTAGGAGGAACCCACAAAAAGAACCAGAAGCCCTGGTTACAGTATAAGGGTCCCTAGCAGAGTCGCCAAGCTGTCGCTCCCACCAAATGAGGCTAAGTCAGAAGGGGTACAGACGCAAACGGTCGGCGAAAGGAGAGAGAACACACAAGGGTGAACTCAAAAGACAAGAGTCACCAGCTAGGCATTTTTATCCCGGAGGAAAGGTAATGCTGCATAAACCTAGAAAGATATGGACAAGACGGTCGCGAACCAGAGAGACTGAGAAAGGGGGTTGGTTACAACCTGGGAAGGTATTAGCACCCAGATTGTCTTTCGTACTCGACAGGATCCACGCTTAAAAGATTTGTGTTTTAAAGGGGTTGTGTCAGTGCAATCTGTGTATCAAAGCTGGAAAAGAATACAAGTGTCAGTGTAAAAGAAATGTGAAGTGTATAAGAGAAGTGTCAGTGTGAGAACAAGAATGAAATGCCCAAGATAATGAGGCCAAAAGAAGAATACTGGAGGAGGGGGGAATATACAGAGACTTTTGTTCGATAACTGTTAAGTTATGCCTACGTATCCTCTCGTGCAATGAGGAAGTCAGAACACCGTAGTTCGACCCAAAGAGACTGAAAGATAAATTGTCTTGTGAACTGCTTGCTTGCCTATGCTCAAGTGTGTGACCTGTCTGGCTCAGGTGCAAACTGTCTTGCATTAGACGGAAGAAGCAAGTTCTCGTTTATGAGTGAATAAGGTGGGGAAAGAATCCCGGAGGAGACGATTATTGTTTGTTTTTGGTGTTTTCAGTCTTTTATTGCTTTTTGGAGTTTGTCATAGGAAAATGAGCTTAAGTCTAAACCAAGGGTTAGTAAACTCATCACATCCTCCCTCTGATTAGGGGTAATGAGAATACCTTAAGTATGAAGTAAGCACCTCACACTTAGCCACCATGATGTAGGATTAAGATCATTAACCTACTTGCATTTATTTAGATGTTTTTGTGGTTTTTGTTTAGTGTTAAGTAATGAGTTTAAGCCATAATCAAGGATTTAATGGGCCCATTACACAATCCTAATAGAAGGATAATAGATGAGAACATTTAAGCTGAGGAAGGCTCCTCAACTTAATCCATGATTAGGGATTAACCTCATGACAAAACAAAGCCTTGATTAGAGTGGATTTTAGTTAATGATATGATTAAGAAATGAATTTTATGGTTTGTAAGACAACTTGAGGGGGACTTGTCCATTAACACTAGGGTTAGTCCTTCTTAACCAATTAAGGAAGAATTAGAACCCTAATGCAAGGCCCAAGTTACAAGCTTGATGTCTTAGTGATTATTAAGTGGATTGATTAAAGGATTTAAACACATTAAGGGTTTAACACTTAGGATTAAAGTTATACACTCCATCCTAATAGAAGGATGCAAGCATAAGCTTAATCACAAAGCCTTAAAACCTTTAGGGTTTAGTCCTTGATGATGAGATGAGAAGAGAAGACTCAAAGATGACACAAAGGCAAAACTAAATGGGGGACTAATAAAACCCTAATTGTTATCATGCTTGGTTGTTCCTAGGGTTTATGAGGTTTGCAAAAGATCTCCAGGAGAGAAGCCACCAGGAGAGAAACATGTGAAAGGAGAAAGAAACAGAGAGAAGCAAGACAACTTGCTTCATTTAAGAAGACAAGTTGCTTGAAGGAAGAAAGTGGGAAAGAGCATGAATGAGCAAGCTCACTCTAATACACAAGATAAAATGCAGCAATGATGCAAGAGAGATGAGAAGAGATTGTGAGAAGTGAAGGCAAATTCACTTCTCCAAACAACTTACCACCTGAAAAGTTAGCAAAAGAAATGAAATGCAATGCAAATGAGATGAAATGTCATGATGCAAACCAAAGTCAGAAGCATAATCATGATGTTAATGATACTAAGAGATTATGCAAACACATGGCATGAGTTGTGGATGATCATACAAGGATGAGGATGCAAATGAAGCATGCTTTGAACCATGGAAGTTCATGAAAGTTTAAGAAATGGAATGGACATATAACATGGCAAATGAAAGATGCAATGATCAAACATGATTCTAAGATGTCCTAAGATGTCTTATGAATCATGTGGATGCACAAAATGTCATGGCAAGTTCTTAAATGCAAGCAAATGAGAGATGGATGCAAAGGAAGGCACAAATTAGGGTTTACATACAACATGCAATGAAAAAATTCAAAACCAGAAGCAAATGACAAGATAAAAAATTGAAAATGGGATCAAAGGAACCCTAACCCTACACAAGTTCACTGCCCAAAGGAGGGGACCCAACTCTTAACCTAGTGAAAGTTATGAATTTTCTAAGTTAACTAGGGTTTCAAGGTACCTCAAAAGGAAAAATGCAAAACAAATTGAAAATGAAATATGAATTCAAACCAATTTTACCCTAGAAACTACATGATGTGAAGGATGCAATGCAAGAAGAACCATCATCAAACTCCTCATGGTTAGGCAGAATGAATATTTCTAAGTTTGAACAAAATAATTGCCTTTAAATGAATTTAATTCCAATGAAAAAGGTCAAAATAGTTCAAGAACCAAAAAGAAATTTGTTTTAAGAGTTTGATAATGTTTCTAAATGTTTTAAAATGCAATGTGAATTTTTTTGGTGATTTTTAAATACCTAAATGCATTTTTAATTAATTAATTTCCATTAACTAATTAAAAATAAACATTTAAATGATTTAAAAATGATTTTTAATGAAAAAAATAAAAATAAAAATATTTTTGGGTTCTGAAAATTAATGAAATGCTTGACAAAAAAATTCAGAATTTTTAAATATGTTTTACTATTTTTAATAATTCGTATAAATAAATGCAATGAAAATGAAAATAAAATTAAATAAAATGGAAAGTATGCAAATCCTGAGGCTGAGGTTTAAACGAATTTGGAGGGAATTGACTGGCGCCAGATCCTGTGGCCCAGATTCAAACTGGCTGGATTTGAATTAAACCTAATTAATTAATTTAATAAATCAAGATTAGGGTTTTAATGGTGAATCTGATCCATTCATTCGCGCGCGGGTCAACCCAAGTCAACAGGATATATGGCTCACATTCAAACTGAGCCCTAATCACAATTAATGCACTAATGACCTTCAGGTGGCCGGAAATGACCTCCGGTCATCTTCTTCGGCCACACTTCCCCTGAGATTTTGCTATCTCTCTCCCCAAGCTTCTAAAACCTAATCTCTCTGCCCAGAATCCAACCCCATGCATCACTCAACAAGAATCACTCACTAAAACAAATTTATTTCACATATTCAAGCTGAATCGAAGCAAATTAGTTTTAGGTCAAAAAATTTCAGAGAGCTCATACATGCTTAATACTTGACTATTTTCAAAACCAAACACATCAGCATTACTAGTGAATCATGGAGAATCAATTAGTAACTTAAAAACGCGTTTCTGGAAAAATTGTTCTTGAGCTCACCTGAACTGGAGCTTTGATCTTTGGAACTTTCTGGCTGCTTCTTTGGTCCAAGATGCCTTTAATGAACCCCCTGAGAAGCTTGCAATGCTTGTTTGGAATTTCTTATGGCTGGTTTAAGAGATTGATGAAGTTCTGTTCAGAAGGGGGGGAAAATCGTGTTTCTGCTTGGGGTGGTTTCAGGGCCAAATGAGGATTGGGAAATGATCAGAGGATCATGGTGAGTGGTTTTGTGAAGTTTGTTTTGATGTTTGAGACTTGAGTGCTGAGTTTCGAATGAAAATGCAAGGGGGAGAGTTTTTGGGAACTATGGCAATGATGTGGTTTCAGGCTCCAAGATTGTGTGAAATGTGATCCATGAGGCATGTATGTGAAGCTGTGATTGGTCAGAGAGTGGTTGCTGGCCTGACTTGATTGGTATGGCTCAACTTGCATAAAGTCAATGTGACTTGTCCTTTGAGGATGGGTCATGACAGGCTGGTTTAGAGGCATGGCTTGGTTCAGTTGTGATCAAGGAGAACCATGGAAATGAATTTGAGGCCAATTTGCAAGTGGATTAGAGTTTATGTGTGGTTTTGCAATTTTGTGAACTTTTGGCCCTTTTGAATTTTCTTAATGCACAAGTCATGAAACTTGAGAGTTCTTTGGTGCATTCTGATTTTTAGGTCATGGTTTATGTTTGTGTAATGCATAGAAGTCCATTTGAAGTCACATTTTGCCTTGGCATGAAGTTTTGCAACTTTCCCTCTTTGGTACAAAAGTGAAAATTAAGTGATTTTTCCCAACTTTGACAAGCCATAACTTTTGATCCAAAATGGATTAGAATGAGTTCTTGTACTTTTTGAAAACGGGAGGATCCATTCTACAACTTTCATGACCAAAGTTCTTCCATTTGAAGCATTTTTGAATCAAAAAGAGGAGGTTGAAAAACTTTCCCAAAATGGCAAGTTTTCATTACAAGTCACTTTCCCAAAAAGGTAACTTTGCAAATGACTTGAAAATTTCCAATTTTGTGAACTTCTAACATTTTCTATGATCAAATAAAGATCATATACATTCAAAATGATGGAGAAAACCCTTTGGTTGGGTCATTGGGGGCCTCAGATGCCCTGATTTTGCACTGACTTGCTCAAGAAGTCATCCATTGATCAGATGCCTTCCCTATTGAATTTCTTCATGAAAATTGATATGCATGATCCTCATAACATATAGAGACCAATAGAAACAATAATGACCAAAAAATTGGAGTTATGGCCTCTGAAACCAAAACCCTAATTCTAGGTCATCTGTGCAGTTAAGCCTGGCTCTGCTTCCATGCGTTTCTCAGTTCTTGTGATTCTTTGACTTCCTTGACCTTGTGAGGATATAATATGATGCTTGGACATACATGGACCCCTTTGAAGTGATTGATGACCTTTGGAGTGGCTCAAATGGCTCAGGGATGGCTCAGATCACAAACCCTAGATGCAGATGACTTTGAATCAATGCAGTGAAACAAAAATGTGGTATGAGATGCTATGATTGAATTTATGCAAATGAAAATGATCACAAGCCATGGTGAAATGGGTGAGGGAAAATTTGGGGTGTTTACAATGGACATGGGTAAACTTTCTTAGACACAAGGATGAGTCAATTGCTGTATTTTCTAACTTCTGCAAACAAGTTCAAAATGAAAAAGAATTTAAAATTATTAAAGTCAGAAGTGATCATGGTGGAGAATTTGAAAACAAAAAATTAGAATCATTTTTTAATGAAAATGGCATCTCTCATGATTTTTCTTGTCCTATAACTCCACAACAAAATGGGGTTGTAGAACGTAAGAATAGAACATTGCAAGAGATGGCCAGAACCATGAACAATGAGACTAACATGGCTAAACATTTTTGGGCAGAAGCAGTAAATACAACATGCTATATTCATAATAGAATCTCTATAAGACCTATTCTTGAAAAGACTCCTTATGAATTGTGGAAGTACAGAAAGCCCAACATTTCATATTTTCATCCTTTTGGGTGCAAATGTTTTATTTTGAATACTAATGATCCTCTGAATAAATTTGACTCTAAGGCAAAAAGGTGTTATATGTTAGGATACTCTGAACGTTCAAAGGGATACAGAGTATACAACACAGAAACACGTATAGTCATAGAATCTATTTATGTCAGATTTGATGATAAGCTTGGTTCTGAAAAACCAAAGCAGAATGAATCTCTTGCAGATATAGAAGTTGAAATCTCTACAAACAGAACATCTGAAGAACAATCACCTACAGAACAAAACAAGACAATCACTCCAACAAGCTCTGAAGAACCCACTCAGAAGAAACTATCCAGAAGCAAGTTGAATCATCCAGAAGATAAAATCTTGGGAAAGAAGGATGAACCAATCAGAACAAGATCATCATTCAGAAACTCTGAAGAATCTCTAATGGGACTAGTCTCCCTGATTGAACCAACTTCTGTAGAAGAAGCTCCCTCAGAAAATGATTGGATTATGGCTATGCAAGAAGAACTTAATCAATTCACCAGAAATGATGTATGGGATCTAGTTCCTAGGCCCAGAGGATTCAACATCATTGGCACCAAGTGGGTATTCAGAAACAAGCTAAATGAGCAAGGAGAAGTTGTCAGAAACAAAGCAAGACTGGTTGCACAAGGTTATAGTCAACAGGAAGGAATTGACTACACAGAAACCTATGCCCCAGTCGCCAGGATAGAATCAATCATACTTCTAATTTCATTTGCTGTAAACCATGATATCATTCTATATCAAATGGATGTCAAGAGTGCATTTTTAAATGGCTATATTGATGAAGAAGTGTATGTACACCAACCCCCTGGCTTTGAAAATACAAAATTTCCAGAACATGTTTTCAAACTCAAAAAATCTTTATATGGTCTGAAGCAAGCTCCCAGAGCTTGGTATGAAAGACTAAACATTTTTCTTCTAGGAAATGATTTCATCAGAGGGAAAGTGGATACAACACTTTTCAGTAAAAACATTAAAAATGATCTTCTGATATGCCAAATTTATGTAGATGATATAATATTTGGTTCTACTAAAAGTGCCTTGGGAAAGGAGTTTGCTAAGTCTATGCAGGCAGAATTTGAAATGAGCATGATGGGAGAATTAAAGTTCTTTCTGGGAATCCAAATAAATCAAACATCAGAAGGAACATATATCCATCAAAGCAAATATGTCAAAGAACTTCTGAAGAAATTTGATTTATCGGAAAGTATCATCTCTAAAACTCCTATGCATCCTACATGTATTCTGGAGAAAGAAGAGGTAAGTAAGAAAGTAGATCAGAAACTCTACAGAGGTATGATTGGCTCTCTCCTCTATCTAACTGCTTCTAGACCAGATATTCTATACAGTGTATGTTTATGTGCTAGATTCTAATCAGATCCTAGAGAAACTCACTTAACAGCAGTTAAGAGAATTTTTAGGTATCTGAAAGGTACTACTAATCTTGGTTTATACTACAGAAGATCCAAAGATTACAAACTTGTAGGATACTGTGATGCTGATTTTGCTGGAGACAGAACAGAAAGAAAAAGTACTTCTGGAAGTTGTCAATTTCTAGGAGATAATCTAATTTCTTGGTCTAGCAAAAGGCAGTCAACCATAGCATTATCAACTGCAGAAGCTGAATACATTGTAGCAGCTGGATGCAGTACTCAGATGCTCTGGATGAAAAATCAGCTTGAGGATTTCAACATTTATGAGAGTAACATTCCAATCCTCTGTGATAATACTTCTGCTATATGTCTCTCTAAAAATCCAATTTTACATTATAGAGCTAAACACATAGAAGTTAAACATCATTTCATTAGGGACTATACTCAGAAGGGAATTTTAATGTTAAAATTCACAGATACAAATCACCAATGGGCTGATATTCTTACAAAACCCCTTCCTGAAGATAGATTTAATTTCATTCTAACCAACCTTAGCATGAAATTATGTCCAGAATGAAAATGCTTTAATTATATGTCTTTAACTCTCAGAAGTTATGAACTTAATCCTCTATTTTATTCTTTCAGAAGATATTATCTTCTAACTGTTTAATTCTGAGAACTTATGTTCAAAAGAATAACATGCAGATATTTAAATCAACAAGTATCAATAAGGCTCTAAGGAATCCTATCAGAATTAGAACAAGTGTCCAAATTCTGAAGAGTTACAGAACATGCATTGGACAATTGTCCTCTACAGAAGGACATCTGTTAAAATTCTGGGAAACTGAAACGTCTGACTTGACACCATAAAGGCAAATATCTTTTTGGTAACTGTTCCAGAATCTTTTACGCCTTCCCCTATGTCTGCTAC